>JAECMU010108976.1:2199-12746 GCA_016106625.1 Dracogyra subfuscus
CACCCCCATATGTTAGTGTTTTTAAGCTCTATCTCCCTGTTTACGTGACATTATTATAATATCTGATTATTACTATTATTTAGTAAAATTGTATTAATTACTTAAAGAAAAGTAGTGTTGGTGAATTTTTAATTGTGGCTGATAAATTAAAAAAATGACTGATCCCCCATGGCTAGTGTATTATATACAAATTCTAGAAGCTCTGTATTATGTGTAAACTGAACCTGCATGCATATTTTAATTTAATAAACATGTATTTATCTTTTTCTTTGAGCAAAATTATTTGAATTATGCCCAAGTTGATTTTAAAATGTTTTTGGATTGTTTTTGATATTTATCTTGATTTACAGTTTTATTTTGGAAGTGCATTGACAACACCAGGCATTTGGTAATAAATATGGGTTGGTGTTTTTTAAGTCATTAATCACATTTGTGTATTTTCATTACAGGTACATTGAAAAATCATAAAACGTCTTTCTTTGGATTATCAAAGTTAGCAACCACAAAACGACGAGGTGAGCCCATCATTAGCTATTCCGTATCTGTTTTAGAAAATACAGGCATAACACACAATGTAAAGACATACTTTAAGCCAAATAGAATAAAATGCTTGGTTCTCATCATTTTGGTCTTTTATAATGTGATTGGGCACCTATTTTTTCTTCTTTATAAATTAATTAACAGATGCATGTAAAGCAGTGCATCTGTATATTATCTGTTAAACAGCATTATACATGTATAATTACAAACTTTCCACTTTTATACAATTTCCTCAATTCTGATTGAAAACCTGAATGCTATCTTTTGCTAAACCTCAGAAAATTATGCCAGCTAGGATGTCATTACGTAAAGCACAGACCTTTTTAAGGTGTGTGGGTGTAATCGCGTCCGTACAGTGCACATAATTTCAATCGGACGAGTGTGAAAATAGCGCACATTACATGCAACAAAAGGCTCACGTAATATAGATGGGTATATTTATTTCCACTGCTTACCAAAACAATTTTCATAGCTCATTTAGCTGATAGGACGGTCCTTTTATTAAAACAATATAAATTTAAAATATGGCAGTGGGTTTCATGCAGTCGTTAAACTGGTATTTCTCTTCGATGAACAATTCGGGAAATACTGGTTTAATAGACAATTTTGTAGACCTATCAGTTAAAATCCAATCTGAGCTATAATGCCTATTTTATTTATTTGGAGAGTGACTTTCCACTCGCCTTAGCATATTGAGGTGTGCGATTTTCCACTCGCCTATAATTTTCAAAAAGTAAGGACTGAAAACAGGTCTAGAAAAGGACACAAGAAGCTGATTTATGTGTATTTTAACTAAATATTGTGTGTCCAGGCACTTGTGCATACACTTTAGTAGAGTTTGAGGGGCTAAATTGTGGCTAGTGAAATTTATGAGTGGTTAAGACATGCTTTCCAAGAAAAGTATGTTAAAAAAGGAGAAAATTTGCTTAATCAAGAGGAAGGTTCGACTGCCATAACACACTTGCTGCACAAGCTCCTGTCTTTGTAATTATATAAAATCTGTTTGTAATTTTTTTTAATTAATTTATCAATGTACAGCTGTCACAAACTGCATAAAATTGTGTAGCGTAGTGAAGGATTTTAAACTGCTAGTAAACACCTAAGAAAATGACAATAGCATAATTCGATATGAACAATTTTATGTGTAAAAGTAGTTAAAATGTCCATCTTACCCAGCTGCTTTTGAATTTGAATTTTGTCACCCTGCACATAAACTGGAATATCGTGTCACAGTACACTACACCGGTTTTAGAGATCACTGCACAATTTTAAAACATTAAACAGTAATTGCTAATCAGGATTTTGAAAACAAAATGCATGGTGATTGTTTTTAGGACACTGATCAATGTTCAATGCAAAATGTGTATTGAAATATTTTTGAAGAAAATATTGTAATATAAAAAATATATAATTTATGAAATGTGAAATTATTGTACAATATGTTTATGCTGCAGAAATTGCTGCCAACTTTAGTCGCAGATTTTTAAACTAGGTTTTTTTGGTGTTTTTTTCATATTGTATGGCTGATTTGACTTGATGTTTATATATTCTATTTTCAGAACAAAATCAAACGACGAACAGCAGTAACTGTGATGGGAAAACTCCAGAATCTGTTAGTAACTCGATTGTGTATTTTAATTACAGTTTTATCAGCTATATATGTTTATTTCAGCTGTGTGTTTAAACTGTTTGCCATAAAGTTTGGCTTGTCTTTTAAGGGCCGATCACACTGGCCCGAATGCCATTCCGTTTGTTTTCCGAATAGGAATTTGGGTGTTCGGGGAGCTAACGGATCATATTCGGGAAGCATTCGGTGTGTTCTAGGAGCATACTGGCTGTTCAGCTCCGTATGGATGCATACGGAACGGCATTCGGTAGCTCCAAAAATTTGTTGTGCATGTTCAAAATAATTTTCATCGACCATCCGAATGTGGCGTCCATGTGTATTCGGGAAGCAATTTAGGAGCATACGACATGTATGGAAAACGTTCGGGAAGCATGTGTTTGGTTCTTGGTGCTTTCGGAATGAAAATTTGGAGGTGCTGGGTTCCGTATTTTTTCCGAACACCCAGAATGGACCTAGAACATGACGAATGCTTTCCGAAAGCGTGCGGAAAGAGTTCGGTCCATTCTAGGTCGATTTGCAGTGTTCTGAAAGCATTCGGAAAGCATACGAGAAGTATTCGGTCTATTCTGAAACCATGCTGAAAACATTCGGAAAACAAACGGAAAGCATTCGGTGATACATTGGGGGAAACACATTCGGAAGGATATTTGGCCAGTTTAAAAAAATCACACCACTTTCGTATACGGAAAACAAACGGAAGCTCATTCGGGCCAGTGTGATCGCCCCATTAAAGATTAACGTTATAATAAAGTAAAGTTAAACAGGACAATATTTTAATTAACCAAAAGTCAGTTCTGGTAACCAGTTGTTTGGTTATGTGAGTTATATTTAAATAAACCAATGTGTTATCTAATTTGTTACATTGAACTTACTTTGGAAAGATATAATTTTTAGCTCAAACATAAAGTTTAAACAGAATACTATTATAAAAGAAAAAAAGGTATTAAACAGTTTCTTTAATACTTAGTAAAGTGAACAGTATTGCCAGTGGGGTAAATATCAGACATTGTAGTACTGATACAAAACAGACACATTTCCTCTGAAGGATAACATGTACGTGTAACATTCACTGTGCATCATTAAGACTAAATATATACATGGTCACAAGTTATCAGTATTGCACTATTACGATGTCTATTAGTATGCTAAGTACCAAGTGTCTAACATCAGTTTCAAACATTTGTTAGAATAATATGTCTGCATACATTTCTGACATGTATCTTCCATGCAATCAGTTGTGGATTTCCAGTGTTTTCTAGAATAGACATTTTACCAAGAAAAAGGAGCAGGTTTCTTACAAGTTTTTGTCAGTTATTCGTTTCTTTTCAGATATGCGAATCATTTCTGGATGATGAACAAGATGCATCTATTGCTGAAGGTTAGTAACATAAAGTCTTGTATATTCCTGGTATACAATGCGGGTAGCATAGCCCAGTGGTACAGTGCCCGTCTGATGCGCGGTCGGTCTAGGATCGATCCCCGTCAGCTAACCACTGGGGTTTTTTCTCGACATAACCATATGTCTGACGCCGATATATAACCGTATTCTAATGTGTTGAGTGCATCGTTTAAAAAAAAAAAAAAAAAAAGTAACCAAAATGTTTTCTCACCATCACCATGTGGATAACATGTTTTTCATACTGTCAATGGGGGGACGGGATTTAGCTCAGTCAGTTAAGCATTCGCCTGAGGTGTTTGCATCGCAGGATGGAACCACCTCCAGAGATTCTAGAATACGATGGTCTGATGCACGAGGCAGTGGTTTTTAGATTAGGGCCACTAAAAATAACTTTGTGCGATCCCAATGGCAAGTGGTAAACCTCACTCCACCCCACACAAAAAAAACATGACATTAATATACCTACCTATCGATGTAATTTTATTCAAGTTATAAAGTGTATCGTTAAATAATTTTGAGTGTATAAATTGTGTATAAATCAGTTCATTAAAAAAAAAAACATATTTATAAACTATTCACAAGTATGTGTTAGCGATGTGTGTTAGTAAAATGCAGCCAGATCAGAACGCTTGACAAACTGAATATTTCCTTTAAAAACAAAAAAATGTGTTCGTCAACTGTACATATTTAAGAAACATATATTTTTCATGTAGAGGCCTTAAAAATGGAAAATGACGAACTGCCCATGCGCAGTACGATAAGTTTTGCCGCATTTTCTTCTCTACACTGGAACTCAAATATTTGTTACTCTAAGACGAATAGCAATACAGTGCAAGCATAATGTGCAAAACGGTAACCCGTCTTATTAGTTTTAAGGTTGCATGTCATTTATGTTTGCAAAACAAAATTAAAAATTTTAACAAAAATAATTAAATATACAATATCATAAAAGGTGAGTCCCCAGTCATAAGTAATTTATATGTGACATAGGTTACATGGTTTATTTTTTACAACAGGTGATTTTAGTGGAAACAATTATTTTAAGAGGTAACTTTATTCCAAACTGATGAAAATTGTCTGAACTTAAAAAAAGTTGGATCCATTACCTGTTGTTTTTGTGAATATTAGCGACAGAAGTGGTTGTTTTACTGTTTGCTGTGCAGACTTGTGTGCCGTCATGCAGGCCAGTAAATACACTAAAAATGCATTCATTACTCGAGTTTAAAGAAAAATTAAATAAGATATCTTTCAGTAGTAACACATTTATTGTTCCACAGTACTGTGGCGGTGAAACAGATATTTTTAAAGAAATATTTTAACTTTAAAATAAAACACAAATGCTTAGTTGCGCAGACTTAGGTGCCACTAGTGTAATTAAAAGTAAGAGAATAATTTATCATAGTTAACAATATGGTTCAGACTAAAGGAGGGAAGGTTTGAAAGATAAATCAAGTTTTTTTTAATTTATTCAATCTATGTAAATGTTATGGAAATTTGTGTCCTTCCTGCAAATGAATAAAAACAATTGTTTTATCTTTCTTCTTAGTTTTAACAAAATTTTATTATTTTCATATTTTTGACATGGGCGGTCATGGAGCATAGTGTTTTGTTTTCTGTTTTGGAACAAAATGGCTCAGACCCTTTTGTGAATGGTGCAGATTTCAGTGACAAAAGAATTATTTGAAAATACCTGGCCAGTGTGTGTTCATTGACCTGTAGTTAACAAAAGTACACAAACTGGTTTGAAATTAGCTTTTTGGGGGTATTTTGGGAAAGTTATAGAAAGTCTGGCAGCCTAAGTTATACAAAACCTCTCCTTGGCTTCACACAGACAGAAACTATAGTTTATATTAATTTGAACTTTGACATGAACCTTTACATGCCCATGGCATCTCTTTTTAATCCCTGTTTCCCTTTTAATTTGCAGAAAACTGCACCAAGATATTCAGCTTCATTTGTGTGGAAGAAAATGATCCAAGTGATGCTGAAACATTGAGCTCTTGTAGCACACAGAGCGTTACATCCTGGGAAGATTTAAACAATGGTCTGTCACAGACATCCGATGAACTAGAAGATGGGCAGAACCTGCAGGAAAGTGACAGTGATGTATTTGTCAGCAAGTCATGGTATTCATTAAGGAAATCAGCCAGTATATCATCAAGCAATAGTGTGGCTAGTGCATCTGGTATGAAAACATCTACTATTAACAAGCCAGATTGTCTACCCATGGAAAAGACTATTGCTTCTAAAAAAAATAAAGTTGTAATACGCAAGAAACTTCAGCTAAAAAAGTCGGAAAACATTGATCAGTCTTCCAGTTTGAAGAAATTAGATCGTGATTCTCTTCTTTTGAATAGTGGATATTGCATATCATCTGTTAAGGACTCAGTTGAGTATGAAGGCAGCTCAGAAGATTCGGCCTTTGAGCCATGTCATGAAGACTCACCACATTTGTCCTATAAGGATGACATTGTTCGTGCATGGTTGCGCGATCAATGGGAGAATCAACAGAACACTGAACTCTGTGATAGTGGTCTGTGCAGCAGTCATTTCACTCTGGGCATGGTGGACAGTGCCAGGATAAAGAAAGAAATACCAGATGAAAGTGAAGACAATGGAATTGTGAGAATGAGTGTGACTAGTAAATTAAACAGTTCTGCAGACTCGGGGGCCACCTACATCATTCCTGTTAATGAGCCTATGGACTTCAACAACAACAGTAATTTGCGGGACAGCTTCCCAAATATTTGTGAGAAAAACAAGGTAGGGATGCTTTTTGAACAAGTTTGTTCACCCCAGAAACACAGCATGATTTCAGATGATGTGACAATATGTGTTAAGAAATACTTGCAGTGCTCAGCTTCACGGCGCATACTAAGAGCGAGAAAACGATTTAAATGTAAGCCACCACTAGTGTCATTGACTGAACAGCAGTTACAAGAATTCTTTGACTCACCATGTCCAGATTTCACAATGTTCTATCCCTCTTTAGCTTGTGACATGAGTAAAGATTCTGTATCAGAGGTTAACACCATTACTGGATATAAAACACTGTCAGCAGGTGAAATAAAGTGTGAAAAATGTGAAGAAAATGTCTTGAATGATTCAGAGACCGAATCTAACAGAAAACTAATAGCAGCTTTAGAAACAAGACCAGCCCCCATTAACTATGTTGGCAGTCAACTGCCTCGAAGAGAAACTTCACTTAAACCAATTAAATTAGAATTCTCAACCATTTCTGCAAAAAACAAATTGAGACCAACATCTAGCACTGCACCAAGTGCATATGAAAATGGTGATGAGCATGACACACCACTGAAGCAGATTCCTGCAGATGCAACGTTTTTAGTGAATGCATCTGAAGTTGCACCTTTGAAAAGACTTGAAAACATGTTGGAGAAAAAGAAGATACACGGGAGCTTGAAGCAGATGCTAAACCAGATGAAACAATCTGTTCCGTCGGACATGTCAAAACATTCATGTAACAGGATCCGGTCTGTAAATGCCCAAAACTCTGACCTAGATGATTCTTCCGTCAGTAACAATTTTACAGTGGTTTCTGACAATGAACAGACATGTGATGACACGGTTGGCACAGGTTCAGGACAAAGTTTGTTTACTTTTAAAGACAGGCAAAGTATATATAAGCAGAGTGAGAGAACTTCTATGAACACGTCCCAGAAACCACTAGAGATGTCCCCAGTCAGTCGTCTGTCATCTCTGAGACTATCTAGTCCAATTCCATCCAAAAAAATGACAGTTTTATCCAGTTCAAGAAAAAATAAAGGTAATTACAAACATCTCCATGATGAAAGCAAATCAGATGGAGTCTTGTTGACTGCTGAAAACTCCAGTAGAATACGGATTTCCAGTGTAATTCCAAGTTGTCCCAAATATACAACTGCAGCAGACGTTTCACCCAGTTCCCAGAAAACAAGGAAAGTAAACAACTCACAACTAGAAAACACTACAGCAAATCCTCACAATGAGCAAATGTATTCAGATAGGTCTCCCAACTGTCGACAAACACCAGGAAGCAACTTCAGTCACAAAATCACGAAATCTAATGGACCTGTTGTCGGTTCAAATTCTAAGTGTTCAAAGGCAATAGGTAGCTCAGAATATAGATTGCTCAGTTCCCCCAAAGATACAGATCTACCATCAAGATCTTCAGAACATTGGCATCAGATGAATAGAATCACAAAAGACAATGTAAATGGTCTCTTGAACTTCTCTTCTAATTTTGAGCATTCTATAGTACATGCAAATTTAATGAAACAGGGACTGATGCAAAAAAATGTACATATGAAACGACTACAGAAACAAACAAGTACTCCAGTGAAAAGACGTATAGCTGCAGTTAAACGGACTCGGTTTTGTTTGAATGATACTTTGTCCACCATAGCAGCCAATGTGGATGTAGCTGTGATTGAACCATATGACGATGGAGATCAAATTATTACACTGAGTCCATAAAACAAGTATTCTTACATTAGTTTTAGATGTTCGATTTTGTTGAAATCGGTAGGACTTTACGTGTGTGTGGGTGTGCGTGCATGTGTGGGTGTGTACATACTAGAATCTCGGGTTGAACTCAGAATGGGTCGAATACACTGCAATGCCCAAAGCAAAAACAAAGTCCGGAGTTTTTTGTTCAGTAAACACTTATATTAAGTGCTGACAGGTTGACTATAAGCCTTCACTCAAACTATATTATTGGTCTCGTTAGTGTTATTAGCTATATTTTTCTTAAATTAGTAATCCATAAAATATCAACTGGGAAACCACTGAACAGGACTAACAATTGCTGTGCTTGTGTAGCTGATTATTACAACCTCAGGATTAATTATTTAGAGAGAATGAACTATCTATAGATGGATTTGGGAATCGCAACAGTAGACGTGCAATCCTTTGTTTACCACGCTTGCCAAGTTTGTTAAGTGGATATTGGTAATGAAATTTCAAGTACAGCTAGTGTTAGTTTAACTGTAGGATAAATTGTGATACCAACTGAATAATTGGTGCACACATGGGCCTCGGCATAAAGCATTTAACAAAGTCTATAATATTGTAATCACTTCAGCAACCACATACTTAATGATAATCACTACCAACAACGGTTTCTGTATCACATAATAGGCCTTATTTCGAATACATTGATATTTCTGGGAAGTGAATGTTGTGCTTTTCTGACATGTTCAAATTAATTATCAATAAATTCATGTAAATACAAGTTAAGAATTTGTCAGTTGTTTATTTTATTGCATTACAAGTATTACATGATTTGTATCTTAATTCAACTTTCTGATGTTAAGCACCAACCGGGTTCAAGCCAACAGGATTCAACTGTATACATATACATACATACATACATACATACATACATACATACATACATACATACATATATATAATATATATATATATATGTGTGTGTGTGTGAATTTGACAATACTCACTCCACCAGTTACATAATGATCGTCTCCACTCGACAACAGACACCATTTCTTTTCTTGTCATTCAGTTAATTTTACCAATTTTATATTAGATTTTCATTTTGAAAACCCATAACATCCCATATCCACTCCCTTCCCATTTAACCAAGATTGTAGCCAGGCATCCAAAATGAAGACAAAGAAAGAAATGTTTTATTTAACGACACACTTCAACACATTTTACTTACAGTGTATGGTTAAAGACCACACATATATTGAGAGAGGAAACCCGCTGTCTCCACTTCATGTGCTACTCCTCAATTAGCAGCAAGGGATCTTTTATATGTACCATCACACAGACAGGGTAGTACATATCACAGTCTTGGATATACCAATCGTGGTACACTGGCTGAACTGAGAAATGGGCCAATGGGCCCACCGACGTGGATCGATTCCAGACCAAGCATTTGCTTTACCACTGGGCTACATCCCGCCTCCAAAGACCAAGAAAACATCTTTGCTGTGACTCGTTCACCACCGAAAAAACTCCAACTTTCTTAGACTCCAACTTGCTCTG
This sequence comes from Dracogyra subfuscus, assembly GCA_016106625.1. Taxonomy (NCBI): domain Eukaryota; kingdom Metazoa; phylum Mollusca; class Gastropoda; order Neomphalida; family Peltospiridae; genus Dracogyra; species Dracogyra subfuscus. The sequence continues at coordinate 11,778 of JAECMU010108976.1, forward strand.
AGAATTTCGACTGGATAATTTTGAAACTTGGTAAAATTATTATCTGGGACAGTCTTCACAAACGAATATAGGTTTTTTTTTTTTTAATTTTTTATTTAAATACAAATTTATTATAGATAATTTAAAAGTCTGTCTTCTAGGGTTTTGATTGAATAGTTCTGAAATTTGGTACTATCATTCTTTGGGGCAGTCTTAAACTAATAAATATCTTACAATTTTAACATCTTAATTAAATTATAGAAAATTATCATTGAAGATTGGTACAATGATCTACAGAGGCACTCTCCACAAACTAATAGATGGAAATATTTAGAATTTTTATTTAAAAATTATAGATTTATATTGAAAATTAGATAGTGGAGCTCAATATATGTAGGCTAATAGGCATTTTGTTTAGAATGACATCCAATAGCCTATGATTAATTAATCATTGTGCTAGTGGTGTCGTTAGAACAGAAAACAAACTTTAGTTTCATCAATCTGTTCCACATAGTTTTCTGGATGTTTGTTTTTTGGCAATGCTTCAAGATGCTGAGCTGAAATTGTGTAAAGCATATGTCATAAAAACAAAATTTGAGGAGGGTAATTAATTGCTGCCACACTGAGCATTGATTTTTAATCCTCGTGAAGTATGTTTTTTCCTAAAAGTGTCCAGATTAACGAATTTCCCTAGTACTAAATTAAACCCAAAGACTATTCCCCTTCAATAAAAATAATTAAGCAAATATTGATCAGATTTGTTCATAAAATATAATTCTACATGTATATTTTAGACAGCAATTAAATTTATTAATTTAAGTTGTAATCTTTATTTCTTCGCATTGTTAAAATAATATAATTTTACCAGTGACTATTGATCATAATTTTATTAATTACATTTTATGAATGTTAACAAAATGTTAAATATGAAAAGTAAATGTCATACCCTGAACAGAAATAGAATTATAGGGCTTTAAATATTTGGGGGTG
>JAECMU010108976.1:12769-32036 GCA_016106625.1 Dracogyra subfuscus
GGGGCAATTAAAGTTGTTTGTGGTCTTGGAAGGCAATAACAACTGACTGTTCAACTATGGTACAAAATATGAAATGTCTGTTTGGAGTGTTTTATTCCCAGTATAGAAAAATAAATTTGATATCCTGAACAGAAGCAGGAATAAAGGACTTCATGGCATATATATTTACACACTTTGTACATGTAACACGATGTCACAAATGCATGTATGAATTGCTGTTTGCTTAAGCTATCTAAATCTCTTTATTTGTCAGAGGGTTCTCATTCATCCAAAAATATTGAGAGTCTACGGACTCGTGACCTTGTATTTTGAGAGTCCATTAGGAATGTTGGAGAGTCCATGAATTGATATATCCAATAAAATATCAAGTGAATTGTATAACAAAGGACTACAAAAAAACATTGACATTTAAATGGTTTTATGTAGTAATAATAAAAAAATATATTATTTAGATGTATGATAAAATAAAAAACAAATACCAGGTAACTAATATATATGCACTAAATAAAATATGCGAAAGAATTTTCGGTTTGGCAAAAAAACTTGAAAAGATTATTTTTTTCGAACACGTGTTTTTGAACTAAACATTTTCAACCAGTTTTTTAAAGCTGATCAGCCTCACGGTGTGAATAAGCGCTGTTTGCATGTCCACGTGACCAGTCTATTATTTGCCAATTTACTTTGCAGTAAATTTCGAGAAGTTTAAAAAAAACATTGTATAGAAGTTAAATAAACATTTTAAAAAATAAAAATATACTGCGTCCAGAAGGACGCACATTTATGCAATATGGTGAGTCCCATCCTTGATTGCTGCATCAGGGACCCAGAACTCCGGGTCCGTGAGAACCCTGCATCACCTTGAATGACAATGTCATGCTAACAAATTGCATTTGCATAACCTAAACATAGATTTATGTTACTATGACATTATTTTCTTACTGTTTGAATTCTGAATAACTTTGTATGTGGGGAATAATAATGCAATAACAATTCTTAAATTATTATAATTTTCATACACAAATTGGTGAAGTTGTTATTGCATAATTTTGTGGATGATTGGTGTTTTTTCATACCCAGATGAATGTGAAAAAAATAATTAAATTAGTTCACATTATAATTTTTTATTATTTTTGGTCCATACACAATAATGCTCAATATGACAACTTGCCCATATAACATGATATCAGCTATGACGTTCCCTGACAATGTAATATTTTTACATTTATCGAGAAATTAACACTCGTGGTGCTACATCTGCACCAATGAAATAATGTTATATTGTAATGAATGTAACAGAAATTTTATTATTTGTACTTGTAGCCACTTTCCAGTCAGTGCACCATGACTGGTATATCAAAGGCTGTGGGATGGTGCATATAAAAAATTCCTCGTTACTAATGGAAAAATGTAGCAGGTTTTCTATCTTACCCACTTTCTGTTTGATGCAGTGTTCTCGGGGCTTCTAGAATTTTAGAAAAATCCTCTAGCCATGGGATCAGTGATTTAAATTTTGTAGAAGCCATACGGTAATTACAAATTCATTAACCCTAATAAATATCAGGTATGTTACCCAAAAAGGGAAATGGAGCTTAAAAACCCTTTGATTTGGGTAGGTAGGTGGGTGGGGCAAAAAAAGAGATATATTTACAAAACATACAAATGCAGGATTTGACAAAATTGTTTTTTACTAGCCATCGGGCATGGTGATAGTAGTTATTTAGTAGCCCAAAAATTTAATATCACTAATCATGGGCGTGGTGCTACCATAAGCTAGAAGCCATGTGTTCTATACTATTGCATGCACTAATATACTGCATTTAAGTGAGCTCTGTGGTCTAGTGGATAAGCTGCTGGACAATCAAGCTGACAACAGTGGTTCAAATCCCGTCAAAGCTGGCTCACACATTCATTCATCTTTCTCATCTATCACCCTCTGCCTATCATTCTCATTATCTTAATATAAAAAACTTTCCAATTTCTCCCACGATTCTATCTGTTTCGACCCTTTTTGTCAGTTTCCTCCAACTCTGTCTTCTGAGCTGTCCACACCTACCTGTCTCAACTTCCTCCACGGGTGCAGCCTCTGTGTATTTCCCTGCACCCACCTGGCATCCTCGTCCTCTGCCGTAAATAAAGCTGGTCTGACCCACGGCACTAACTAACGACTGCCGGTAGTAGGGGTGCATAGTAGGTGGTTACAAGTGCCTCTTAACAATGCCAGAAGTAACTACTGAACATTCCCCGAAGTGGTCAGACTAAGCCCACAGCTAAAAGCTGATGGGGAATGGCAGGTGTGTGGCACAGATAGCCACAAGAGACAAGCACCTATCACGGTTGGAGAGATGAGGACTGAGATGTGGAGGTGGACAGCGAAAGAAGTTGAAAGATAAGGAGCAGTTGCCAGATGGGGAAGAAATGAGATGAAATTCAAAGGAGAGAAAGGAAAGGGGGCAGTGGGATTAAAATATATATATATATATATACTGCATTTAATTATTTGAAATCAGGACAAACCACTTAGTACTATGCTTAATGATATATTTATTTCTTTTACTAAAATGTTACAAAATAAATTTGATGATGCAAAATGTAAAAATTACATAACACAGTACACATTAATATGTATCTAAAAGTAATTTACATTACCTTCCTTTTGTAATTGCTTGTAGTCTCAGTGGTTTTAAATGTTTTCATACAAATGGGAATTGCAACTCAATCTATATTATTTTGCAGCTTTAAAATATTAAACACAAAATAACAATTAAATAAAGTAGTCATTGTATGTATATTTAAAATGTATTGTAAGCAAGATCGTTGGAATTATCAAATACTTTCCAATATTCCAACGATTGTTAGTTTTGGACATAGTATAATCACTTCAAATTACCGTAATGGTCTTCTGAAATCATTAGTTGCTTCTGATTGACAGTCTAGAGGTTTGTTTGTTGTTATAAAGACAAGATTATCAAGAGCCAAGATTTCTCTTTACAAACCTATCAACTTAAATTCTTCACCCTCGACTAAAAGAAATCAATCCATCATTTACTGGTATTGTAAAAAGGGTTAAAACAATTTCGTAATAAAAGAAAATTGTAAAACAATCAAATTATTCAAAATATTCAACTGCAGAAAATGAAGTCAATTTGTTCAGTGTTCTTTTTAATGAATACTTCACCTAACCTGTCGATTATAGTGTAATGAAGTTAAGATGTCGGGTTAGGTTCATGAAAATGTTTTCCTCTTCTTTTTTCTCTCGTACCGGTACTACAAACTCAACTAGAACTAGTTTATGGTGTTGTTTTCAAAACTTGGTACTGTATAGTTTGTAGAAGATTACACATGGATTATATCTGAAGTGTCCCAATCAACAGATTATTTTTTGGTGTACAAGACTGAGGATGAAGAGAACACAGCGTCACGTGATAGCCTTTCTCTCTGGCAAGCTCTGCCCGGTCTGTGTCGACTAAATTGCTGCAATATCGTCCTGAAATGTAAATAGTCTCATAAATTGTAGTTTAAACACATTCACAATCCTAATTATATGCACAACAAAAGCAAATCCAGTTTTTATTCTATTTAGAACACTTTGTCATTACTAAACAAACACAGGCCTCTGGAAATTGAGAGAGCAATAGTTTCATTTGTGCATCACTCGTTTAAGTATAGTTTCACGTAACTCATTTTTCTCTCATGCATTGAACTTATGACATCATTTATATAGTCATGTATAATATTAATAATTTGTTTGTTTATTAAATTAATTAAAGCCAGTAATTACATTAAACCATATAAATAAATTTATTAGACAATATTTCTGTCTGAAAAGCTACATTTCTTATTTTATATTTATTAATTATTTGTCTGTTTCATATTTATATCTGGTATTGCTTTTCACAAAATATACCAAAAAGGTCATAAATATTGAAAATGTACCCATATACAATGCCTTCACACTGTAATTGTTGTGTAAATTTCACTCCCTTAATGGCAGACCAATCACATGATTCTAAACATGGCAATGCAAAGTACTTTGACATCATTGGCCAATAAACCTGTCTATACTTACATTGAAAGCATACTAGTAAACACACATGCACATGTGCACACACACATACACACACACACATAGCATTTACCCCCTGTGGTGGTCCTGATTGATGGGTTTTCCTGTGAACGTGTGCATGAGTGATGTCATGAATCAGTTATCGTCCTATTCATTAAAAGTTAGCAAGTTTCATAAAGGGCTCCAATCAGACTTTTTTAAGGATTATTTTTTGTTTTTTTAATGTTTCCTTTAATGTAGAAGGATGCAATTAAAAAGAATTTGAAAATGATATATAGTTTAAAAACAAATTGTAGCAAACGTCCATCATAACCCATCACTATACCTTGGTTCTCCAACTTCATTTTAAACTCTGTTTGATCTGCTGCATGGCCCAGTGTTAGGAACTCCTGCAAAACAAAACTGACATTGACAGTGCTGTCAAAACTCATGCATTTGAACGTTGTGTCACAATCTCATGCCAGTACATTATTATTTTAAACATTATAGCCTCCTCCATTTTTATTTGTTTTAATATGTATGTATTTTTTGTTGTTCATTCAATCTTGACAACCGACAAACAGGCCTGTGACTGCCGGCTGGCTCAGTTAAGCATCATAAGGCTTAAAATCATGTAATAGGTGTCCACATTATTTATTGGTTTCAAATCATGACCAAATGTTAGTGCCCTTATTTCATGCACCGGTTTATTCGGATTCATGATGTCGGACAAAATCTCACTCTTTGTGAATGCTCTGCATTAATAGCACAATTAAAGAATCTAATTACAGTTCAGGGTTTCATACTACTGAACCCATTTATGTAGTTACTTACATGTGAGAATTTAATTCCCTCGTTTCTTTACTTTTAAAAATCTGAATGGGCCATTTATATAATATATACATGTATAAAGGTGTGGTTTTTATATCTGACCTTTTAGTTTCATCGTTCCAGTCAGTGCACCATAACTAGTATACCAAAGTATGTACTATCTTTCTGTGGGATGGTGTATATAAAAGATCTCTTGCTACTAATGAACAAATGTAGCAGGTTTCTTTTCTAAGACGATATGTCAAGTTATCAAATATTTGATATGCAATAGCAGATGATTACTAAATCAATGTTCTCTAGTGGTGTTGTTAAACATATACTTTTTGTTTCATGTTATAACCTGCTTCTGTTAGTATGAAGTTTTATTTCATCACTGTACACAATATTATTGGAAGTGTAACTGCAAAAACCTCAACAACATAAAAATGACATCACTGATATTTTTGTTTTAATTAAATGCATGCCAGTCTTTGAATAAATAATACTGACCACATATACATTTTCACACAGAAGTACATAGCATTGTTGTGAATTTTGGAAGTTGGTCAGAGGTGTCACACAGTTTCATATAAAGTTTGTTAAAAAATAAATGAAATTTTAGTTGCAAAACATAAATGCATTACTGTATCAATGAATTATGAAAATTATTTGAAATCTGTACAATAGTATGGACTGACAGTTTGTTTTGGGTTAACTGGAGAAAGTACTGTCTGGTTAATGAAGTTACTGTTCTTTATTAGAACGGGGACAAGTTGTAATAATTTTTGGAAACGTAAATTGTCTTAGTTCAGACAGATTATGTTATTATGTATCATGAAAAGTAGGTCGTGCTGACCTAGTAATTGTATACTACATACTGCCATCCCAAACTGTACTTGCAAGGTTTGTAGTATTTCATTAATTAGTATAGATAATACGGTACTGAAAAAAGATCTTCTGATGTTCAGTAAACTAAAATTTAGGTCTCAGTGACCTAGTAATGGCATTAAACACAGGTCATCTTAAGTTGCACTACAGGTAACAAGTTATGGACCTGTATGAATTGGGAAGATACGGCTCAGAGACTTGTGGCTAGCTTTCACTGGTTTGACTGTCAAAACATTTGCTAACTGCTGTTGTTTAACGAAGGTGAGCTAAAACTAACGTAAATTTAGTAAAAACAACTCAAATTTTTTTGAATTCACATGAAGCAAAATGAAGATTAGGAGAGTAATCATATGATGTTTTAACTGAAATACATATAAATGTTGTAAACAATAAATTTATCACTCTCCTATAACAATCCAGGTGAGTGGAGGGCAGCGTGAGTAATCACTCGCCTTTCCTGGTGAAAACATTAATTTTCATTTCAACTTATGTTTGTGCTTATATGTAATTAAGGTTCAAGCATGCTGTCCTGGGCACAAACTTCAGCTATCAGTGGCCACCTATCTTAAGCGGTCACTTTTATCTACTCCCTTGTGTGACCCCTTAACACAGGTTTGATTGTATATGAATGGTAGTTGAAAAGCATGTTTAAATGCTGGTATGGATTATTTAATGATGCTAAAGTCTAAAAGGAATTTTATTTTTAGAAACATACTTGTTTATATTATTTACCTTGTAGGTTATTCCTGCTTCACTGAAGAGTTGACTTCTTGGGTAGGAAATCAAATGAGTCTTCTGCATGCTGCCATAGCAACAAGGACAAATGACAAATGCTGCATTGTGGTCAAGACAGTGTTGTAATACCATATCTGTGGCAACTCCACAGGCATGCAGACTGACACCAATGTCAAAATGGCCATCAAAGTACTCCAGATTGCACTAAAAACATAAAATAAGAGAAAACACACATCTTCAAGATAATAATTTTAACAGACAAAAAATAAAAACTGTGTACCATAGATTGTACAATCTATTTTACTGTGTCATAAAAAAATAAATAAATTCATGAGACCACTGGAAAAAACATTTGATTTCAGGTGTAGAATAGCTATATATAGATTGAGCAAACATCACAGAATAAAGACATTTTCAAAACTGCAGTCTATTATGAATTAAATTGAATAATTTATAATCTCACTAAACATCACTGTTTGGTATTTCTGAATAAAACCCATTTGTTAGTTTGAAGTAGTGAATTATATACATTTTGTCAGTAATGTTTATTTCTGAGTTGGCCCATGTATTCACCTCCAAAAATTATTTTGCACACTACAACCAAAAATGCTTATGTTTGTGATAAGGAGTGTTGGGAATTATCACACATCACGATGATTCACCATCACATATTTGACATCTGCCATCATGCATACCAAATGTCTACACTTACCCCACATATTGGCACTATCCCCAGAGAGTAGATTCATCCACCCATCATGCATATGGTCCCAGATGTACAAAGATGAATAGGCCTATTGCAAGAACTATATTTTGTATCAACCAGAAGTACTGTGCAATATTTGTAGATGACCACATGTTTATACAGTGAGTACAGTGTTACTATAACTTACTTGGAATAAGACCACATTGGTGAGTTTAAGCTGGTCCATCCTCTGCCTGGCTTTCATCAATGATTCTTCTTTATTCTCAATCATGTAAACCTGCAGTCAAACACTAGCTTACAAAAACAGCATGTCCATGTTCAGAGTAATCTTCTGTCAATAATGCAGTGTATTAATAATTGTTCTTAACACTGTAATACTATAAATAGAGGATAATAAATGAGTTACCAGTAACAGTTATTATCAAATTTATAATAATTTTCAGCAAGTGACAAATAAAAATGATTTCATAAGAGACATAAATTTGATCATAACTGGTATTGAGATTGTTATTTATTATCTCAGCATTTTTGTTTTTTTTCTACAATTCTTTTGTTTTCGATATTCATACAATTACATAGAAATAATATAAACCACTTTAGATACTGTTGTAAGTATTAATATAACTTTTATTTTATTCACATAAAATTATTTTAATAAACCAAAGTTCTATTTATTCAGTTCAAATCATCTGTAATGAACTGTATTATAGTAACATTTGATTTAAAAAACAAAAAACATAACATATTGCGTAAATGTCAACTCTTCAAACATCACTATGTTTGCCAAATCTTGATGACGTCATATTTAGTACAAACAAAATCACTGGTTTGTAAACACGAAATTGTCAAATAATATTGTACTAAACGCATCATAATAAAATATAATTAAAACCTTAATACTAAGCATGTCTGCACCTAGTCTGGACGAAACTGAACTATGTGGCTTATGTTCATCATAAAGTGAACCTTTTCTATTATGATTTTAGACGGCCACCAAGCAATAAATTAAATTACAAAGATCTTAAAAAGACCAATGTCTCAAATGTAAGGTTAATTAGTAACTTTGGCATAAAATAAACATGTACTGAACAGTATCTTTATTTCAGAACCATATTATAAGAGGAGAATACATAAGAAATTGAGACAGAAAGATTATATAGTTGTTATGATGACATCTACAACTTCAAAACAATGTTACCTTACAGCTAGGTAGAAGATAGGCTATTGCAATCCCAAGATGTCCCTGTTAAAAAGACAAACAGGCAAAATATAAGTTAGATGCAAAATAAATATACTGGCTATTGAAAGGTCAGATAACAAAATAATCCAAATGAATTGAATATTAGTGTTATGTGATACTTAAATGATATGCTTATATCAAGTATGCTGTATGCTTATATCAAATAAGTACATGTATCTCTGTCTGTAGTTTAAACTATATTGATATACTGTTAAACTAATATATCTGTATATAGTAAGAAGATGAAACCTTTTCTACATGCAGGTTAGGCTATTGGTGGTCATATGTAATAATTTCATTATGAAATAGGTAGTAGATTTAGTCATTCACTATTCTCATGTATTGGACTTACACCACCACTGCAGAAGTCAACAATGATGTTTCCTTCACGAGCAATGTCCAAGACAGCAGTAATCAGGTTTTCCAGCTGCTGACACTTGCGCTCCACTCGCTTTTCTGGCACAGATCCTGCAGGACAAACATAAATAAGCAATAATTAAAAAAAGAGTTATTATTAACTAATAACTTTTCATACCTTCACTACAGATTATAAACTTAAACATACTCTGGTCAAATAGGAAAAACATTTATGTTGCTAATATGTCACTTATTTTGATTTTACACAATTTTATGAACACTAATATTTGTTGATTTACAGTACATGTAGTTTTTTAATGTTACTGCATGCATACTCACCTTCTTTTGGATGGACTCCAGAAGGCAACTGGTCCCATGCAAGTTGAACATTCTGTCCACGAGTGTGCTGACCTGTCTGAACATGAATTGTACTCTCCTGTGAAAATAAAAAACATATCTATGTACAGAGCAGAACAAAATGTTTGTCTCAGCTTTCTTCGTTTACAGACACAGGGCTACATTAACTTTATAACATGTAATCACAGACAATAGAAACAATGCAAAGAACAATTATAATAACATGAAATTTCCTTAATTAATTTTGTTTCGCTAACAAATGAGTTTCATTGTATTAAATGTGCAATTGGCTACTAAAACATCAATTAGTTTTTACATATACTCATCTCATTTAAATTAAATCATTCAGTCAGATAATAAAAGTTTGTGAACATTTTTGGCAAGACCCGATAATAAGATCAAGATCAGCTGATGGTACTGTTCAGTGTCAATCTAGTTAAATACTGAGAAGAACATCTGTAGATGGAACCATAAGTTTTATTAATCTAGGAGTTTGTAAGAAACACACAAGAAAATTAAACTCCAAAGTATTTTTACTAAAATTTAACAACTCTTTTAAAAATGTTTTAGCATGCATCGATACAAACATACATAGAACTATAAACCAAGTTTCATTTATCCAGGATTTATAGTTTGCAAGAAATCCTGTTACATGCACAAACTTAACATTGATGCCATCTGAAAAGTAATACCCTTATCTTACTTTGTCAACAAAAGACAATAAAAAAGCCAGCATTCCGAGAGTACTGTTAAACCAATACATGTCCCCTACTGTGCCCAATAATTTTTTGTATTTCGTAAGTTCAATGGTTAAGAGGTAAATTGCCATGAAAGTCAAACTTTATCTGTAACAGTACATGATAAAGTTATACACAAAATTTCAGCTCAAAATCTTGAAGCATTGCAAAAACAAGTTCAGAACAGGACTTTAGATTTCACTAATTCTGGCATTTGGTTTTATTTGTTCTGACCAGTAGAACTCATGAAATCAGAAATATGTTGGTATTTTTAATTACTTTGATTTTGTTTAATACTTGCACAACATCTGGCTTGTAGGCTTTAAAATTGCTCTTATTTCTTCGGCTGTAAAGAAAGAAATTAATAAATACAATACCATATATTTAAATATCACTACTGGATACCTTTTACAACGAGACCTTTCATTTGGAGCCATGGGGGTCCAGTTTAGATGGATTTCTCTTTATATAAAATTATGTCAAACGTAACTCAGATGAAAAGCAATAGCTGCTTGGTAAGTTGATAATCAGAAAGCATGTAGAGTAGAAATTACTGCTTGGTCCTTCTAATAAAATTTTCAATTCCAAGCCTTTGTCTCCAATGTTGCTTTTGTTAAAGTCACACACACAAAAAAGAAGAAAACGTCATACTCTGATATTAGAGAATTGTTGGTTGTCTGTTCCCCATTTTATACTCACCCTGGACATAGAAACCAACTGAACTAATCATGTACTTGTAAGATAAGACATTATTGCTATGTTCTCGATTTTAATTTTACACTGATTTAATGCAAAAGATAACATTTTAAACACTCATATTTAGAAACAATCTGTATTGTTAATTTTTAATAAGAAGTACTGGGCACCAACATTTTTTATTTAAAGATCAAGCCAATTATCAAAGGCCTGTCTTAAGACATCCTTGTTTCTGGATAAAATTTGAATGTTTTGCTCTGGTATTTTGTAAGATGCTTTGCAGTACTTACATGAAAGCAAAATTAGAATAACACATTTTTCTCATTATTGAAAGGTTAAAGTATACATACAGTAAAATAGATTTAAACAATACAGTTCATAATTCACAATTTTATTATAAAGTTAACCTTTAAAACTGACAGTAACTATTTTAGAAGACTCTAATTTTATTATTGTGAAAATTACCAAAGTTCAAAATCTTCGTGTTCAGTGTTTGATGTATCAGGCAAGACTAGATGAAAATGTTGATCTGATGGCGATGTCCGATTTAAACCCTGCATTAGGCCATCCATGTTGAAACCACAGCTTTCACTGCTCTTCTTAATTTGATTTATAGAACACATGTGACAAAACCATTGGACAATTCGTGGAATGTAGTCTTTGAGAACATGCAGCTCAAAACTGACAGATTCCTACAAACAAACGAAAATAAGAAATATTGTCAAATAAGGCTGTAACACATAAATATAATTAAGGTTATAAAAATAATATTAATCTTGACATTACAATAAAATTCTGTTATCAGACTCAGTCAACTCCAGGTACAGTGAAAGCTCTTAAAACCAGACTCTCTGTAAACCGGAATTCCCTCAAAACCAGACTCTCTGTAAACCGGAATTCCCTCAAAACCAAGAGTTTGTCATGGTCCAGTCTTAAAAAGCAGTATAGATTTTAACATCACTAAACCAGACATTTTACCTGGTTTTGAGGGTGTCCGGTTTACAGGGCTTTCACTGTATTATCAAAATGTGAGTTATAATATTTTTAAACCACATGATGTTCACCTATTACAAAAATGTTTTACAACAGGACGATGGCAAATACTAAGGTTGGCCTCCTTACTTTGGCACAAAAATCGGATGTTGTCGACAGGAAGGAAACTGCCATGGTTCCCTGTTTGCCGTTGTGCCTTTGTAACAGATACCATTTTGTAATATACGTGAGCTATGTTCAGAGTTTAATAGAAATATTTGTAAGAAATAGATGCAAAGGTAGTACGGGTAAGGTGTTTCTTATCCTGATAGAACCTAACTTCATTTGCGCCAGACAAAACTAAAAAACAAATTAAAATGCCTTGGCATGCTTTCTTTTTTCCTTTGATGCTTGCTGTGCGTTTAAAAAAATAATTCCTCCCTGCAGAGGACATCAGGATCGTGATTTACTCCGAAAATGCTAACAATTCATTTCATTAGTCAATTCAAAAGACACCAAATCAACTGGCCAATTAAAAAAACAAGATTTAAAACCCAAAAACAAAACAGAAATCGGAACACCACAAAGCACGTAACAAAAACTATTACGGATTTGATCACATATACTAAATGGTTACAACCTAGATCAGAATGACTGCATTTGGTCTACAAAATCAATGTTTATAATGTAAACAAATGTTGGCAAATTACGGTAAGCCAATCTGTTCAGTTCTGTGACCCACGAGCAAAAGTTTAATGTGGAATAAATACATTTCATACAATTATTAATAGTAGCTCATATATTATAGAAAGAAGATCGCCCAAATAATATTATGTATGCGACTGACACTGTTATTTTTCAATATTTAAGTCGCCCACAGGCCATTTTGAGGTCTGAGCCTCAACATTTGCTCAGACCAACATTACAAGATTTGCCAATTTTGGTATAGAGAATACATTTTCTCTTAGGCAGAACAGCACATTATATATATGGACACCAAACATTAATGACTTCTTGGTATGTAAAATCATGGGTTTACTTTAAAGAGAGATTGAGCTACATGTACATTCTGGTCATCTACCCACATAGAGAAGACATATGATTGAGACATACAAATCATTCCAGGTCAATTCAACAAGGGATCTTCAGAATTCAATGGTGTTTAGATAAACATGTATATACTTCAACAGATAGTTTTGAAAATATGACCCTCTTAATAGGGTATAACCATGAAATGTTAGGTTTATATGTTCAAAGATATATACCTAGCACCAACACATACTGACAATTTACTAAATAAAAGACAGGAAGTTTTAGATATAATTTTGAATCATTATTATTTCTGCTAACTGGCATTGGCCATCTTACGTAATTTGCCCACTCGAACCTACTCTTAAGTGACCTCGCAACAGGCAGGGAGTGAATTACTGGAGAGTGGGGAATCTTATTCTATAACCATTCCAACTGACCCAGTTTTCACCATTGTCAAAATATAAAACCATACGGTAGGTCATCTACAGTCAGATAACAATAAGTACAAGTCACCAATCATAATGTGAATTTTGATGGCTGTGAAAGTGGACATAAACATAAACTTATTGAGATATTATTGTAAAACACAGCAGAACTTCATTCCATCAGGCCAGTTTGCGTACTTTTTTTCACATTAGGTCAGGTCAGGTCATAGGTTTTAACATACACATTCAGAAGAAGCTGTTGTAGCACATGCCTGTTATGGGCACAGGTGTCGACTTTAACCGGCTCCTCCATCCACTTGTTTTTTTACATGTCAATTTTTGTCATTTATACAGCCCATGATATTTGATCTAGAACAGTTGTTGGTATGAAATGTAAAGAATTTGCAACGAGATGGCATTAGTAATTACGAGGGGGTAACTTGTAACTCCTTTGTAAAAACTGTTGAAATGGCTTGGAATTGGTCATTCATGCACCTATAGTAAGTAACCAACTCAATTAACATTATATAGTCTCACCATCAAGTGATAAAAATAAACAAAGAGAATAAGGTCCGCAATCGTCATCTCAATCCCTTCAGAATACAAGTGTACTATTTCCACATCCATGAAAGATAATCGCATTATGGCTGAAACAAAGTCGAAAGAGTTGCTTCCCTTATTCCCTTCACAAGCATGATCCACAGTACCAGTTAGATTATCAACACTTTTCATTTTACTTGAACCAACATCTGTTACATCAACCTCACATATTTCCACTTTTTTGCACAAATATCTTCGAATGCCATGAGGAAAAGTCTCGTCTGTTTCCAGCACCAAACAACTGTTCTCTCTACGACAACATTGCAGAACATGTTCTCGTTCTTTGGGGTCTTGCACATCTCTCTTTAAAAACTCAACAATCTTTCTTTTCAGTTTGTTATCATTGTGAACAAGTGGTGATGTTTTCATATGAGCTTCTAATCTGGTCAAATCTTGTGGGATTTTAACTGATTCATTCATAGCAGCTCTCCTGTATTTAAAAAGAACAAAACAATCATATTAAATGTGAGACTGAAAACATCTGGTTTGCATCATTGTTTTATCAAACTTGGGACTTCACTAGATCCACTTAATTTACTAAATTTTTAAATCAACAATCTTCTTTATCTGTTAATAAGGAAAACAGTTAGTAAATAAAACAAAACTAAAATATTTTTCCTAAATTCAAAACAAAACTCCAACAAAATGCATGTATTACTGAACACTAGAAGCTATATTCTCGAAAATGTACAAGAGTAAATGTAAAAATCTACAAATGAAGAGCTATTCTCAAAAGTGTTAATATAAAGAACAAAGTTCTATGTAGATTTACATTGGCACTAGGTACAAACAAATTAAAATTTTATTTTTCTACTACTTAATGTAAATTAACTAATTTGTGAATTCATCATTTGTCATCAAAAAGCAAAATCATTATGTCAAATATTATTTCATCACACTAGCATAAATGTTTGAGCAATATGATGTTACCCCCCCCCCCCCCAACTTTGAAATTATGGTTTCTGAAATATTACTGCTCCACCCATTAGTTTTACATTGGAAAACAACTAGAGATTTATATTCAGCTCAGCAATACTCAAGAAAAGCAAGAAAAACATGACAGATGTAACGATCAGGCAATGAATTAAGGAGAGGAAAAGGAAAAGGAAATTTACTCAAAGACACTAAGGCAGGCAATTTGGTGTCTGCCTGGGACAGGTAAAAAAAAGAACGGAAGGGCAATCGATCTCGCATCCCATCACACCTCCGGCTAGTGTTCTAGCACCGAGATGCATCCCATCACACCTCCGGCTAGTGTTCTACCACCAAGATGCATCCCATCACACCTCCGGCTAGTGTTCCACCACCGAGATGCATCCCATCACACCTCCGGCTAGTATTCTACCACAGAGATACATCACATCCCATCAATGTGCATTAATATTCTTAACAATGATGCTGGACTTGCCTGATTTCACCTATTAATTGAGCAACACTAGAACTAAGTTCCACTTCACATAATTTAGTCCAACCTGAAACCTGGAAAAAAAAGACAAAAGTTTGTTTTTATGCCAACAGAAAAACTAACAAATACAATACAACTTCATATACATGTTATCTCTAAATTTTGGAAACAGAAACTGAACTCATTACTCAGAAGGCAGTATTTCCAATAATCATACATTAGTCAAGAGAAAAACTCATACTAAATACATTACAAAAGTATTCACATGAAACTGACAAGGCCATTGTAATGATATCATAAATGTCAATGTTATAATTTTAAAATCTAGGATGGCAAAATCACCTTGAGAGTTGGTTGGTATGTCATATGCTGAATAGTGATAACTAATATTTTGTGATGCATCCCTGTTTCATTCATAGCATATTACAGTACATTACAATATTTTCCTTAGCAGATGAAAACTTGAAACAATTACTTTTTCTATATTTGTTAATGAATTTGTACCGTATTCTGGTATTACATTTATGAACACAGAGAAATGCAGTTTAAAGTATATCACTTGATGAAAATGTGTATCAAATATACTAAAGCAAATTAATTCATGAAATGATCCAAAAGTTATAAGCAATTACAAACCTAACAAAGTTCAAAATGACCTTGACTTTACACTGGAGGTCAAATGCATGGGCCAGAAAGATGTGTGGTTAAAAGACTTGCTTAAAGCTGTACTACACTAAGTAAAATACCATGTGCGACAATGTTAACATATGTGGTTTAAAAACACCATTATATGAAATATATCAACCTGTTATGTCCCATAATTATGACTACTACTCCATGTGTTTTAAGCAGAAGACTACTTGACACAGTGGCACTAAAATTGCATACAGTTATTGCCCATATAAAATTATTTGTTTTTGACAAAAAATATTTAAAACCAATGTCAGGCCTGGTGCACCTCAAACTTTATATATATGTGTATATGTATATGTATAGATAGATAGATAGATAGATAGATAGATAGATAGATAGAAATATTTAAAAGTGTCAAATCATAAGTTTTTAGGACTATCAGGATTCTGGTGTATTCTGACATAAACTGACAACATCATTGAAACTGTTGTTTATACAGTGCAACAACTAAAAGTAAGGTACACCCCATAAGGCAAATATATTGTGTAAAGTTATGTACAAAGGTCCTGAAGATATTCACTGTCAGTTGGGTGGGTGTGCTCAGCTATAAGTGTATTGACAACATGTATATTCAGAACCAGCCTGTTTTCCGGCGACTTAACCGCTACGCCACCGAGGCCGGTCCCAAAGTGCTGACCAAGGTTATATAGTACAGAGTTAAATGCAATTCTCAAAAAACACTTTAATCAAACATTAACCCAGCTTAAGTAAAATTCTGCAAATGTATTACACAATATTCCCAACATATATTATGGGGGTGGGAATTGGTGAACTGTACAAATAAAGAGGGAAATCTAGAAGGGTCTAAAATCCCATTTTTAATTCAGAATCTCAAGCCGCATTGTGACACTGGCTAAAGCTTACTTGCTCCCTTTGCAAATGAAACCAAATAAGAAACGTGGCCACATTTAGATTCATAATGACATCACAACGTAACTTAATGTGTAACATCATCATTTAGGACAGTTTTACAATATCGTAGCACTAAGATAGCTTCGCAAATCTGGACCCAGAAGTTTACATGACTGATTCCACACCCCTCCCCACGAAAAGGACAATTAAAATGCGAGGAAATGCAATGTTCGATGAGAGAAAAACCGTGGATCTGAGGAGAATTCCCACCCCTGACATTAGAATGATGTTTGTAAACACAGGGAAAAAAAGCAGAAGCAGAAATGTGGTCATATATAAACTTCAATCAAACTTTAACCTGGCTTTAACTAAATGTTGATGCAGTTAGATTGCTGGATGGACGAAAATTGACATTCTGTTTGGTCATATTATGTGCTGCACCCAAAAGATTTGCTTACACAAAATACAGTTGCTCCACATTTTTCAACATATATATTACATGTCTACAAATGAACAAACTTGGTATGATTCCACTGAAAAAAGGTTGATAGTAAGCCTATTCTAAGACTGTGAAGAAAAGTTATGAAACATCACATACCTCTGCACACATTCTCAGACTGCCCTGTCGAAATCCCTGGAAATAAACAACAATTGACATGTTAAAACATCATAAATCACACAAAGACAATGATTCATTAAAAAAAAATAATAATAACTATGTAAGGTCATTCAATATCTCATGAAGATGAAACACATGTACAGTAACGAACCGCAAGTTAGTTAGTTCAATGTACACATTCGACTAAACATTAAACTGACCCCCATTACAAAGGCCATAAAATATATATTACACACAACATCTACATGTAATTAAATAAACCAATATTAAGAATTATCCAGAATTAGTCATTTAAAATTTCGAGATTTGAAAAAAAAACCCAGATAAATATATATACGTATCACAAAAATCTTGACAGTTTTGAAAACCATATTAATATCACAATATTAGATAGCTGAATTTCAAAGTGGAAAATAGATTGTGGACAAATTTAGGATAATGAATTTGTTTTTATCTCACCAGAAGATCTTGAAAACTGTTGTCTGGAATGGCAGTGTGGGCCAATTTGATAATGTGTCGAACTGTGCAGCACAAACCCGAACGGATCATCGCTGCATGGGAGTCATATGCCACTGGCAAAGAACAGTTTTTAATCAATTCTGGCAATGAAGCTTCATCGGCAAACAGATAGTTCAAATTACAAAGTGAATCCAAAGATTGTACAGTGACATAATTATTGTCATGAGATCCTTTGTCAACAATTATCAACTTGATAGGAACAGATCGACAATATTGTATGACAAACAAAATTGAACTGGATGTCAATGAAAGACAGATGGTATCATCCTTAGACAGCCTGCCCTCAATGTAAACTTCAGTCATTGTGGTGTTTTCGTGTAAATGTTGTTTAAACCACTGATCAACCATTAGTCTGAAATGAAGAGAAATATTTAAAATGAATTAAAGACCAATTTTGTCAATGAGATTTTTGTTATTTAAAGATTTTCACAAGCACACCATCTCATTGATTTGTTCTAATATAACCATAAAGTAAAATTAAAAAACAGATATAACATGAGTTATATGGGATGTGGTTTTTATAGGATAGCTCCACACATCATCTACTGATCTAGTGTCAATGTGTTCGACATTAATCTCCCAATAATACTAACAATTCCATTTAATGAATGGAAAATTGCAAGAAGTTATCTATTTAGAGAAAGGGAAATGAGTAACAAGGCATAGATTCAGCACACCCCTGAAAACTGTATTTTGTGGAATGTCTCCAACTGTAAAGTTTTAGTTAACGACACTACTAGAGCACATTGATTTTTTATCTTATTATCAGCTATTGGACGTCAAACATATGGTAATTTTGACACCTTTTTTTTTAGAGGAAACCTGCTGTTGCCACATAGGCTACTCTTTTAAGATAGGCAGCAAAGGATCTTTTATTTGCACTTCCCACAGGCAGGATAGCACAAACCATGGCCTTTTTTTAACCAGTTATGCATCACTGATCGGTGCAAGTGGTTTACACCTACCCATTGAGCCTTGCGGACCACTCACTCAGGATTTGGAGTCAGTATCTGGTTTAAAAATCCCATGTCTCGACTGGGATCCAAACCCAGTACCTACCAGCCTGTAGTCCGATGGCTTAACCACTATGCCACCAAGGCCGGTTGTCTCCAACTGATGCACAACAATGTCAATAGTGTGCATGAGAATGTCTTGTCATAATAACAGCCTACTAATGCTCATAATCAGTCTTTGAAAGTGTTTCTGCAGAAGATCATCCTATTCCTCCAAATGTGCTGCATGACCTGGCAGAGTGAAATGGGTACCTGTAACATGTGCTGCACATGTTCAACTGATTTGGTTTAAACAATATTCAGTGATATTCAAAAACAGTAGTGGTTTGGGGATTGGCTAACAGGTGTTAGCCTATGCCAGTATATTACCACATTCCTGTCTATTATCAGCCATTACCATGTTGCTGTGACACACATATCTCATTTCTGCAGTCGACACCAAAAGTCCAGGCCTGGACTGTAACTTTTTTCAGTGGTAGCCCACTGGTCTACCAGGTTATAAAATCTGGTAGCCCTCAGTAAAAACTGGTAGCCCCATAATTTTAATTAACTTAACTTAAGGACTTAAC
>JAECMU010108980.1:867-17349 GCA_016106625.1 Dracogyra subfuscus
ATGTGTTGAGTGCGTCGTTAAAAAAAGAAAAAAGAAAATTAATTAGAAAAACATTGTATATGTGTGTATGTGTTTGTGTGTGTTTGTGTGTATGTTTTGCGTGTGTAAGTGTTTGTGTGTGATTGTGATTTACTGGTTCTATAAATAGTATGTGGTACATATATTCTCTCCTAGGACGTTGCTACACTGTTTGTCTTGACTCTAACGCAGCATGTCATTTTGGAATGGAAAGCGATTTTATGACACAAATTCAAGGCACATTCCCGAGTTTGCTGCATTGTAAGATGTTTCCTACTAATACAATATTTCTACGATTAAACTTACATGTTAAATATATTTTCTTGTTTAGAATATCAGTGTCTGTATATTCAATGTGTTTCTGGTTGTAAGAAGCTCAAACTGGATTTTGTCTTCAAATAATTTCAAATATATTTTAGGAAATAAAATGAAATTTAATCTAGTACAAATATTAAAACGATAAGATACATTTTAACATACAGCCACTAATATATTATACAGCAAAATATATTTTATATATAATTACAACCGTTAAAAAGTATCTGTTAGTCGATAACATCTTAAATAATGCAGCAAACTCACGAATGTCACTTTAAGGAAACGTAGAGACATAATCTTCCTTCAGTAAATAATTCAGGGAGGTGTAATATCCATATTTATGGTTATAGTTTGCTTCATATATTGCATACATATTAGTTTAATGATGTACGTTAACATTGTCTCTTACGGTATTCATTTTTATATATATTATATATTGGCATGTTATGATGACTTGATACATTTCTGTTGTTTTGCTTTGTGGACATAAATATATCTTTTTGGGATGGAACTACTTTTACCTAAGTATATTCAACAAAGGAATGAAGAAAGATTTGAAACTGCAACGTAATCAAATGATGCCATGTTAGAAATATAATAATAATAATAATAATAATAATAATAATAATAATAATAATAAGTAACTTTAATAATAACATAGTTTTAATAATATGAAATCAAGTGTTGTTATTTAAGAACTATTTTGTTTTAGTGTATATATATTATATATGACAAGGTTATAGGCGACGTGTTGACCAACTACTTTGGAAAATGGTAAAGTTTGAAGATTAATCATAATTAAGCGTACATTTGGAAACGCAGAATAGTTGCATTACATTCATAGCACAAAACTGTTTTTGTACTTAGTGTATTCCAAAACTGTATAGGTTTTATAATAAACAAAACAGTTTGAATAAACATCTAAACGAGAATATCGTGAATCGTGTGCGTTGACATCTTATATATGGTAGCTATAAAAAGCGCATGAAACACCGCAAATCGAATTGCACATCAACACCAATATTGGGTATATAGAGAACAATACATCAGTGGCCGTTAGATGTTATTTATCTTACAACTTGTTTTAAAATGTATCTAACGAGCGAAAAATAAATGACATCTAATGAACACGAATATATTGTTCTATTTCTTATATATCATAAAAAATCAGGTTTTAATGAAATTTTAACATCTTCAACTAAAAGTTAATTACAGCCCTTTAACTTGTAACTAACTTACTGATCACAGACAATTGATTGTCATGTTAACTATATCTCACAGTGTAATCGATTTCGACTGTGCTGTTTTTTCATTGGTGTCCTGGTCATCACCTAGGAGCAGCTAATCGTATGTCTAGAAATTGTTAACAAACGTGCATATGTTAACATTTATGTGTTATCAGAAATAACGAATGATGTTCTAAAAAACAGAAAGAAAGAAATATTTTATTTAACGACGCACTCAACACATTTTATTTACGGTTATATAGCGTCGGACATATGGTTAACGACCACACAAATTGTGAGAGGAAACCCGCTGTCGCCACTTCATGGGCTACTCTTTCCGATTAGAAGTAAGGAATCTTTTAGTTGCGCTTTCCACAGGCAGGATAGCACAAACCATGGCCGTTGTTGGACCAGCTATGGATCACTGGTCGGTGCAAGTGGTTTACACCTACCCATTGAGTCTCGCGGAGCACTCACTCAGGGTTTGGAGTTAGTTGATATCTGGATGAAAAATCCCATGCTCGTCTGGGATCCGAACCCAGTACCTAACAGCCTGTATACCGATGGCGTAACCACGATGCCACCGAGGCCGGTGAATGATGTTCTCACCAATGAGTGTGTAAGAAAGTATCATTAACCAGGTATTACTGTTCTGGCCACATTGGCATAAATAATAACAAAGCAATGAAATGTATTTCACACGAGACACCAGACTTTTATCATAAAATTGCAGAATTGAAGAACATACAAAATAAACAAAACCCAGCACGTGTTTCAACCCAGTGTCACCTGAAATGATACGTTAACTCACACTAAGTGCAAATGCATAGCTACTCATACCTTTAACTCCGCCCACTGTCAAGCCCCCTGGGCAATCATCACAACGAGAAAATGATTTTATTGTAATTACTGCATCAAACGATTATAATCATATTTGTGTTTTGCTTTGGGTACCATTTCATATTATTAGTAAACATTTAAAATTATTCTTTTTAGGTGATGAAACAGTGAATATAATAAGAAACAGTAAAAGTGGTTGCTTGGTATTGCAGAAATTGACAAGTGGCAACTTTTCATTTGATATTTCTAACTGCAGCGAGCAGAAACCAGCTCTTTGTCTTACTAGTAGGTATCTTTATTTATTCATTCATTTTCGTGCTCCTTCATTTGGGCATTCATTTAGCCGTGTGTGTCTGGGGGAGGGGGGAGGTAGTTTATTTTTATTTTTTTTATTTATGTTGGAATATATTTAGTTATTGGTCCACTGTGTGTATTTAATCTCTTGGTCTCTCTAAGTCTTAATTAATTGTATTCAATATCGATATACTTTTTTTCACATTAGAATAATATGGATAAACATTGGATAGAAAATGGTATATGTTATTTTATTTTAAAAGCAATGTGTATTTTTTAAAGGTATTATGATAATTTTAATGCCTATGATTCATCTACCTCGATGGAATCCGTACACCACGACTTGTATATCAAAGGCCGTGGTATGTACTACCATGTCTGAGGGATGATGTATATAAAAGAACCCTTGCTGCTAATTGAAAAAGTAGTCCATGAAGTGGCGACAGCGGGTTTTCTCTCTCAATATCTGTACGGTCTTTAACCACATGTCCGACGCCATATAACCGCAAATGAAATGTGTTGAGTGGGTCGTTAATTAAAACATGTTTTCTTTTTAATAATGATACACGATTTAACCTTGGAAACAAAGCTATAATTGCAGACAACATTATGTTTTTACTGTAGATGTGAGTTCTTTAGAAACACGAGGTCAGCCCTGTAACAAACCGACGACGCACGGAGGTATGTTAATATTTTAAATGTTTCAAAAGACACTTTTAAAACAATCTGATTAAAACAATCCGATTCAACTACAGATCTTACTAAGTTACTCTTATCTCCATTCGGACTGAGGGCGGGATGTATCTCAGTGGTACAGCGCTCGCTCGATGTGCGGTCAGTCTGGGATAGATCCCCGTCGGTGGGCCCATTGGGCTATTTCTCGTCACAACCAGTGCACCACGATTGGTATACCAAAGGCCGTGGTATGTGCTATCCTGTCTGTGGGATGGTGCATATAAAAAATCCCTTGCTGCTAATCGGAAAGATTAGCCCATGAAGTGGCGACAGCGGGTTTCCACTCTAAATATCTGTGTGGTCCTTAACCATATGTCTGACGCCATATAACCGTAAATAAAATGTGTTGAGTGCGTCGTAAAACATTTCTTTCTTTCTTCTTTTCCATTCGGACTGATCCACGTCGGTGGCCCATTTGTACTATTTCTTGTCCCAGACAGAGCACCACGACTGGTATATCAAGAGGCCATGGAATGTGCTACCCTGTCTGCAGGATAGTGCATATAAAATATCCTTTGCTACTAATGAAAAAATGTATCGGGTTTCCACTCTAAGACTATATGTCTAAATAGCGGGCAGCATGGCCCAGTGGTAGAGTGCCCGCCTGATGCGCGGTCGGTCTAGGATCGATCCCCGTCAGCTGACCACTGGGTTTTTTTCTCGACATAACCATATGTCCGACGCCGATATAACCGTAATTAAAATGTGTTGAGTGCGTCGTTAAACAAACCCAAAAAAATAAAAATATGTCTAAATTACCAAATGTTTGACATCCAGTAGACGATTATTAATAAATCATTGTGCTATTGTGGTGTCGTTAAACAAACAAACTTTCGGTTAATAGATATATGTTGTTAACAGTCATTTAGAATTTCTTAAGTTGTCGGGAAATCCTATACGAGGGGTATTTTGATTGGCAGAATGGACAGCAAGGTCCGATTTAAAATCAGATTGTGTTTAAAAGTATGTAAATGTGTACTAATGTTAACTGAATATTAACAAACGCACGTTGAACTAACACCATAAACAATAACAGCAGATTAAGATGTACAGTGTTTTCTTACATAATTTCTGTTTTTCTGTTTTGGTCTATATCTGATCACATCAGGTCAGATGGAAGGTGTGCGTGTGTGGAGGGGGAGGGGGGCAATAATTGGCACAATAAGATATGTCCAGAGAATTCAGTCATTATTACAAAGAACAGAACTTTAATTTGGACCGTTACACAACGGCATATGAGGAACGTGTAATAACAATATTTTACCATGGCACGGTGAGCTTTACAGGAGATAATAAAATAATGTTAAATAATATGATAATAAGCAGAAGGTAGTGTGTTTGCTATCCAGTATTCCAGTTTAAACTTGTTAGCCTTGCATGGCCAATCTCTTTTGCTATAAATTTCGCTGCTTATATATACTGTTCAAAATAAGTATGGGATATTCCATTTCAAATATCAACTATAAAATGAAATGAGATAAAAAACTGAAAATAAGTCCTACCCTCTCCCCTCCCAAAGAGCAATGAAAAAACCGCATCGATTGTTTTGATTGCGAAGCAGGTGGCGTGATGTTGCACGTGCGAAGGGTGCAATTTAAAATTGAACACTTAGTTTTTGCGTATGTGGTGTGCACACTGTGGCAATATTTGTGTGTTGTCTGTTTGTTACTGGAACACTAAATCATAACTTTGCTGTCACATTATTTACAACATTGTCTGACGTTTCAACAATGCTACGTATCCAACGTAGGTAACGCCTCGGGGCTGTAGGCATGCCTCCAGTCATTAGACGAACGTAGGTCTGATATGGACAAATCAGGAATCTGGATTATCGTCAGGACCGCTTCATTAGGGTGTATACTACCAAATCAAATCCCATAGACGACAATACTAACATATGTGGCTAAAACCCCTACCTGCAACGTATCAATCAACATAAACGCCATGGATATAAATGCTACCACCCCTCACACTTCAAGTGATCCAGAGAAAATTGGGGGTCAAGCTGCTCGGTTCTGATATAACGGGTATCGTCTATGACTAGCCTAGTTCCGCACAAAATTCGAGTTCTTTTTTTACAGGTACCCCATACATGTTTCAAGCACAAGACTACTTGATACATTGGTACTAGATGAAATAAAATTGCATATATTTTGTTTAACCCAGATGAAACTATTATTTTTTACAACCAACACACTCACATTTCTAATCAATCACAGGACTTGTGGTGTTCGCTTCTCTGTCAAACGTTTAGTACTACCATTAGGACTTACGCGTTGAGCAGTCGAGGTTAATCAGCCAATCAAATCGCAAGAGAACTCAAAGTTTGAACTGACGTTACAGTGACTGGTTAGACTATTCGTAGCATACTGCATAGAAGTAACACACGCACATTGTCGACCCTACATTGCCCCGCATTTGACTGCGAGACACAATGCTGCCAGACGTCAATGGTGTGCACAGGCGTTGGGCTCTGGTAATGTTTTTACACTAGACTTCAATGATCGACGACAGCGTGTCTGGTGACGTTCCGATGAACGCTACGCCAACGTCAACGTTCGTCCTCATGACCGATTTAGAAGAAGAACCGTTATGGAGTGGGGTGGCATCATTATGATTACCAGAACCTAGCTGCATACTGTTCATGGGAAAATCACTGTGTAGTACTACAATGACAACATCCTTGCAGCGATTAGTGCGTCCTTCGCACGTCAGGCTGGACGTCATTGTGTTTATCAGGACAACAACGCTCGTGATCACCAGAGACATTTCACCCATTTAGAACATGTGGGACATCATCGGACGAAGTCTCCGAGAAAGTCAACGTCATCAAACGAACTTGGCAGAATTAGGCGCTGCTCTCCAAGAGGAATGGGACAGGATTCCTCAAACTTTTAGTAGACGTTTAATCAGGAGCATGCCACGTCCGATTCGTGCATGATTGGTCAATCGCAGGGGTTTTACCCGTCACTAGTGCAATTATTGAAAATGTCAAATTGAAAAGCACCACCCCTGTTGCCAGTCTGTGTATCCTCCAGACCTGCATCACTATCCTGGTTATAATCTTTAATGCCAGTCCCTTGTCACGTGAGTGCTTGTGTTTTACCATTAATTATTATTGCAATAAAAATTAATCATCTCTGTTATATTGTTGTATTTGAATATCCCCTATTTATTTTGAACAGTATATGTTTATATACCTGCGCTAAGGGAATATCAAACTATGGACTTTATAGGAAAGATGACTTCTGGAAGAAGTTACAATGTATTAGATGGTTTGATAGAATAATAAAGGTATCTCAGATACATGTATTAAATATAGCTATGAGGTATTAATATAGGTTTACACTAGACCATTGTTTTGCTTACTAACAAACATGTTTTGTACATCTTGTATATTTTTAATCATGGGCATCGGTAGGGGCAGGGGGACACCATTCACCTCCTACTCTGAAATATGAAATACCCACCCCCTACTAGTAATAGCCCATTGAACTGCTGGCATATTCCGTCGTGTATGAAAATATAATATTATATATGTAAAATACCCAAGCGAGTGGTGCGTTACTAACTTTGTGTTTGTTTTAAGACTGAATAATTTGATTAAACATAACATCAAAGGTTAAAATAATACAAATCTAGCATATAACAAGACGACACCGGCATCGGTGGCGTCGTGGTTAGGCCATCGGACTAGAGGCTGGTAGGTACTAGGTTCAGATCCCAGTCGAGGCATGGGATTTTTAATCCAGATACCGACTCCAAACCTTGAGTGAGTGCTCCACAAGGCTCAATGGGTAAGTGTAAACCACTTGCACCGACCAGTGATCCATAACTGGTTCAACAAAGGTCATGGTTTGTGCTATCCTGCCTGTTGGAAGTGCAAATAAAAGATCCCTTGCTGTTAATCGACATAAGAGTAGGCCATGAAGTGGCGACAGCGGGTTTCCTCTCAATATCTGTGTGGTCCTTAACTATATGTCTGACGCCATATAACCGTAAATAAAATGTGTTGAGTGCATCGTTAAATAAAACATTTCTTTCTTTGCCTGTGGTCGCATTACGTCAAAAATAACTGATAACGTCAATAAAGGTTACCTGTGCACCTAATAAAATGTCATGAATGTCAAATATTACACACGCTTAAGTATGTTGTAAAAAACAAACAGTGCACGTTTGTGTCAGGTCGTACCTCTTGGTTTTCTTAGTGTTTAGTTCATCAACAACAAGCGTGTCAGAAGGGGGAATAACTGGTTTCACTTCCTCGACAACTAAAGATCAACAGCCGACAAGTAAGAGTGTATTTTCCCTGTCAGGAAAAGATAATTACCCAGTTTTGTGACGAAACAAGATATATGTCCTTGTAGTATTAATGTTTAATAAACAATGTTAAATACTAGTCTGGTATTGTATAGTTGCACGTGTAAGAAGGCTATAACACTAGTTTTGCTTTTTTTAGAGTAGGATAAACACCTCAGTGATACTTACACACTATTTACGATTTCAGTACACAATAATTACATGGAACGCATTACTCAAAATAGCATACATTTTATACTAAGTGAATAACTACATATTGAGCTTCACGTTAATTTAAAGGGACATTCCTGACTTTGCTGCATTGTAAGATGTTTCCGACTAATAAAATATTTCTACGATTAAATTTACTTGTTTAGAATATCAGTGTCTGTATAATCAATGTGTTTCTGGTCGTCTTAATATTTATAAGAAGCCAAAACTGAATTTTGTCTTCAAATAATTTCGTACGTACGAAAAAACAATATTTTAGGAAATAAAATGAAATTTAACATGGTACACATATTAGAACGATCAGAAACACGTTTAATATACAGCCACTAATATTATATGCAGACAAATATATTTAATATGTAATTACAATCGTTAAAAAGTCCCTGTTAGTCTGAAACATTTTTAAAAATTGCAGAAAACTTAGGAATGTCCCTTTAACAGCTTGGTTAGATATTGAAACATTACGCTTGATAATTATGAGCTTTTTATTAATATTGAAATCTAGGCAGGACAACCAACTCGATATGTTATGAGTTAGATAACATTCTTCTCTTTCAATTAGAGGTACTATAGGTATTATTTGATAAGCAGGACAGCACATAATAATATAAGCAAGTCATGAACAAGAGCCTCTAATACAATAAATAAGAGTCTAATTTATCAGTTTATAAGAGGCTCTCGTAAGTTGGTGAACTTGTGCTGGATCCTTTTGTTCTTACTGCAATACAATTATCTTTTCTATCCTTTTGTAGTGCAATACAATTATGTTTTCTATTAACTGGTTGGTAGAAATATATATTTATGTAATTACTAATTCCAGTCTTATATATAGTTGCATGCACAAACACATTCATTGCTCAAAAACGTTTGTATTGCAATCATGGATCTGTTCCTTGTATTTTTGCATTAGGTTCAACGTCTAATCCAAGTTCTGATGACCAAAATGATCAAAATGGCCAAACAGGTAAGGCTTTATATTATACTTCACCAAAAGCACTTCAGCAATTTCATAAATGGGTTTAAATAAAAAAGAAAACTGGTGACTTATATGAGTTAATGAGGCCCAGACACGTTAGTGACAATTTTCAGATTTCTGTGTATCGACCTTCAAGCATCATTATGATTTAATGACGTGAAAGTCACACATTTCATTTTGTATTGAAAATGGCCTGTTACTTATACTGATAAATGATGACTCAGTTAAATCCAGAGTCTGATTTTATTTTATGAGACACAAGTTTTCTTTTTTATTTAAGCAGATTTACCAAATTGCTATACTTGTTTTTTTGTTTTTTTGTTTTTTGTTTTTTGTTTTTTTTTGTGTGTTTTTTTTTTTTTTTTTTGCTAAGTATATATTCAAACGATTAGATGATTCCCATAGCCTAGATTAGCATTGCTTGAATTGGTTGGTGTATTTTATGATGCGTTCTTTGGTGTATTCATTTTTGTTAGGACCACATTGACACGGTTGTAGTAAGCACAATACATAAACATATTCAACAAAATACAAACCTGCATTGCATTCTATCATTCCATTCAGTTTGTTTTATAATTATTATTAATCTTTCTTTTTTATAATATATTTTCTTTTACTCTTAATATTTAACATTGTTGTCTTTACCATTATACAAAAATTATAAAGAAAGGATATCTGTAATTTGTTTAGTATATAACTTCACTATAGTTTCACTCCTGTCAATGAAAACCAGCATCTGTTACATAAATCGGAAGAGGTAATTTACACACAAAACATATTATGGAGACAACCGGTTCTTGCTCGAACGTTTAACTAAATCTACACATATAATTATGTACATGTATTACCATACGGATAACATCTTTTTGTTGTGGACACAATATTGAATTGTCCTATTTTCTATTCCTCTTCGTTACAACTAGCAATGATTGATTAAGTGAACTATGTGGTCTAGTCGATAAGCTGCTGGACAATCAAGCTGACGACAGTGGTTCAAATCCGGTCAAAGCGGGCTCACACATTTATTCATATTTCTTATCTATCACCCTCTGCCTGCCATTCTCATTATCTTAATATAAAAACAGTTTCCATTTTGTTTCTGTTTCCTCCAAATCTGTCTTCATAATGGTCTACACCATCACTTACCTGTCTCAGCTTCCTCCACGGGTGCATTCTCTTTATACTTCCTTGCGTTCATCTGGCGTCCTCGTCCTCTGCCGCTAATAAAGCTGGTTTGATCCACGACACTAACTAACGACCACCGGTAGTAGTCACTCTCCGAAGTGGTCAGCTAAGACCATAGGTAAAAGCTGATTGGAGAGACTAGGCCTGGGATGTGGAGTTGGGCAGTGAAAAAAGTTGAAAGATAGGAGGAGTTGCCACATCGGGAAGAAATTAAATGGAATTTAAATGAATAAAAGGATGGGGGCAGTGCAGTGGGATAAAAAAAAGAGAGGAAAAAAACAACAAAACGTAATTATTGATTATTCTTTGTAATATCTTCAGGAGTTGCTGTGGGTGTTTCGGTCGCAGTTGTTGTGTTGGTTGTAGCTGGAGCACTTCTGGCGGTGTTTTGGATGAAAAGGTATGGGCATGCGTTGTATACCTATTATTACTCGTATATTATAGGATTCAGTAGCAGTTGAATTTTCAAACTCCTCACTTTGTAGTTATACAGTTGACTGTAAGTGTATATCGTTTACAATTTGTGTTATCAATTTAAATATTAAGTTATTTTTCAGTGATTATTAAGTTAATGTTGCGACAGTTATATTTTTATTTTATTGTTTACACTGGGGAATCCTAGGAATCCATCCGGCAACGTTTGTGGACTTAGTATGTCATTAAGCCCCCCCCCCCCCCACCCCCGAATGGATTTTATGGATCCGCCACTGCGTCTAGCATCATGATTATCTGACATTTTTACTTCTTATAAAACATATTTATAGTTTGATTTTAATATATAATTAATTTATGTGAGGACTTGCTAAATTATGATATGTTCATACAATGCATTCTGAATTGCAGATCTAAGAGATAAAATGATATGTTAATACAATGTTTTCTGAATTTCATATCAAAGAAATAAAACGATATATTGATCCAATGCTTTCTGAATTTCAGAACAAAGAGATAAAATAATAATAATTATGTTCATACGATGCTTTCTGAATTTCAGATCAAAGAGATTTTGTTTCCAAACGAAATCAGACTCTGCAGCCTCTCGTGGTCAGACTGATGGTGAACAGGAATCAGACTACGACCAGATCAAAGTGACTTCAAACTACGAGTTTGAATCTGTACCGAAGGGAAATGTTCCAAACGCACGCAGATACTTGAACCTCGACACCAGTACGAATCGAACGGCAACCACAGCCCACGTGACCACAGACGAAGATGACTACAATGTGCTGAGTCATAACAGTCCTCCTCACAGTCCTGTGAAGTCCAACGCCGACGTCTACAGCCATATCAACTTAAAGAAGAAAGGTCAAAAACGATGTGACGTCATAGATGATGATGATTACGACACGGCTGGGTCAAATGTCACGTCTTCTCGTGATCCCACCTACAGCCATGTTAAAGATGGCGTCACAGATGGTGATTACGACACGGCTGGGTCAAGCTCAAACGTCACGTCTGCTCGTGATCCGACCTATAACCATATCACTGGCTCTCAAATCGCTGACGTCACAGATGGAGATTACGACACAGCAGGGTCAAATGTCATGTCTATACGTGACCCAACCTACAGCCACATGAAGGGTGAGGCAGAAGGTGATTACAGCATGGCAGGTGGGGATTCCAGAGTCGAACCTGCTGCCAGTGATGACTATAGTCATATCGGAGAAGGATATGTGTAGTCTGACTTTACTGCTGCCAGTGATGACTATAGCCATCTAGGTAAAGCATATGTGTAGTTTAACTTTACTGTTGCCAGTGATGACTATAGCCGTATCGGAGAAGGATATGTGCAATCCGACTTTACTGCTGCCAGTGATGACTATAGTCATCTAGGGAAAGCATATGTGTAGTTTAACTTTACTGTTACCAGTGATGACTATAGCCTTTCGGAGAAGGATATGTGTAGTCTGACTTTACTGCTGCCAGTGATGACTATAGCCATCTAGGGAAAGCATATGTGTAGTTTGACTTTACTGCTGCCAATGATGTCTATAGCCATATCGTAGAAGGATATGTGTAGTTTTTACTTTACTGTTGCCATTGATGACTATAGCCATATCAGAAAAGGATATGTGTAGTTTGACTTTACCGTTAGCAGTGATGACTATAGCCATATCGGAGAAGGATATGTGTAGTTTGACTTTACTGCTGCCAGTGATGACTATAGTCATTTTGGAGAAGGATATGTGTAGTTTGACTTTACTGTTACCAGTGATGACTATAGCCATATCGGAGAAGGTTATGTGTAGTTTGACTTTACTGCTGCCAGTGATGACTATAGTCATTTTGGAGAAGGATATGTGTAGTTTGACTTTACTGCTGCCAGTGATGACTATAGTCATTTCGGAGAAGAATATGATTAGTTTGACTTTACTGTTGCCAGTAGTGTGCAAACCCCTTCTTTACCCTCCCAAAATGTCCACTTGTACTGTATAAAGGAGATGGCACAAGTCCAATCCAAAATTACTGCCAATGATAACTTTAGCCATATTGGCAAGGATATCTGTAATAAGCTTCTGTGCAATGGCGGATCTAGGGATTTTGAAATGGGTTCAAAATTCAGTTTTGCAATCTAACATTAATGGAATTACAAACACTTAAGGCATATGACATTTTCGGGTTGGTGTTGGGTGTTGGAGGTCCATACACTGGATTATGAAAAGGGACTGTTCAAAGGTTTAAAGGGCTTGGTTTTGAGACAATATAAGACATTATGAAGGAAAACAGTGGTGGGTAAAGAAAAAAAAAATGTCTGCCCCATAGATGCCCCTCTGTATATACTCGTTATTTTAGTGATTTGCTATTTATTTAACCAGTATTTATATAATGTGTGTGTTATGTAATTGTCAAATGTCTGTGATCTGTAGGTCGGACCAAGTCAAAGAACTACACTGTTGAAGTCCCTCACAAAGGGGGTGGGACGTAGCCCAGTGGTAAAGTGCCCGCCTGATGAGCAGTCGGTCTAGGTTCGATCTCCGTCGGTGGAACCACTGGGTTATGTATCGTTCCAACCAATGCACCACATCTGGTATATCAAAGGCTGTTGTATGTGCTGTCCTGTCTGTGGGATGGTGCATATAAAAGATCCCTTGCTACTAATGGAAAAATGTAGCGGGTTTCTTCTCTGAGACTATATGTCAAAGTTACCAAATGCTTGACATACTATTGCCGATGATTACCAAATTAAAGTGCACTAGTGGTGTCGTTAAACAAAACAAATTTCCTTCCGTCAGTTTTTTACAGTAATCTACTGGCCTCTGTGATGTAGAGGTTAAGACATCGGCCTTAAGTCTGGGACATAATGGGTTCGCATCTCGGTACTGGCTCTCACTCAGAGAGGGTTTAATGTATTCGGTCGAGGTTTAATCGGCTCAAGACCAATACACCGATTCTCTCTTACTAACCACTAACCTAATGTCCTAGACAAGCCTGAATAACTGAGATGTATGTCCAAGACAGCGTGCTTGAATCTTATTGGGATAAAAAATAAGTTGAGATGTATCATGTGAATTTGGCTATTATCTTTCTTGTACTCACGTTTCTTGGACACTCAATAGTCGATGTATTCTTTGACATATGCAGACATGGCGTTAAACATCCATTCATTCGTTGTGTATACTGTGTCGTTGTGTATTCATACAATTATGTGCAGACATGGCGTTAAACATCCATTTATTCCTTGTGTATATTGTGCCGTTGTATATTCATACAATTATGTGCAGACATGGCATTAAACATCCATTCATTCATTGTGTATAGTGTGTCATTGTGTATTCATACAATTATGTGCAGACATGGCGTTAAACATCCATTCATTCATTGTTTATACTGTGCCGTTGTGTATTCATAAAATTATGGGGCGAGACGTAGACGAATGGTAAAGCGTCCTCTCGATGCGCCGTTGGTCTGGGATCGATCCCCGTCAGTGGGCCAATTGGGCTATTTCTTGTCCAGCGAAAGCTGATATCTTGTCCGATAAACGTTTAACAAACCACAGTACACACAAACATATGATCCAACCATTAGTAAGCAAAGATATACCTGCTAATCAAATAATGCAACTTTCTGGACACAAAAACATTCATTCAATACATTCACATTCGCATATTACAGACGATCAGCACCAGGCACTTGGCAAAATTCTCACAAATTCAACACAAATATCGAAGGAAAATGCATCATACTTGGTACAAGCAATAACTGCATCAAATGTCAATGTATGTGACGTCGCTTTCAGCTCTCAATCACGGACATCAAAACACTTCAAAAATTCCGACTAAATGGCGACGCATACTGTCGTATACGGATTAAATTGTACAACATACAACCACATGTGAGCCATGTGCAACAAACTGGCTCAAACTAGGACGTGTCTGTTACTTTCGAGCTGTTTCTGTGTTTTTCTTCATTGCCTTTTTTGTTGTTACCCCATTTTCTGCATTCGTTCTTTATAACGCTAACTATTTCTTTTCTAATAACAATTTGAAAACAACTAATTTGGATGTTTTAAACTAAACATGTGTTGGCACTGTGTGCCCTGCTTGCGACTGGTGGCTTCTTGGTTGATGTAAAAAAATTACTTGCTTTTATAGTGGAGGTTTTGTGTGTGTGTGTGTGTGTGTGTGTGTGTGTGTGTGTGTGTGTGTGTGTGTGTGTGTGTGTGTGTGTTTGTACGCTCGTGTGCTATTGTGTTTATATGACAATATTACTGTGATAATTTTCAAAAATTAATAAACACTATATGTTCCAATATTTAAAACAATTGTTTTTGTGTTATTATTTGAGTGTTTTTGGAACTAATTTTCTGTGGATACTGTTATGCGTGCACCGCTAACGGTGCGTATGAAACTATTGTTATGGCTGGTAAGCTTGTTACAGCAGCGGGAAAGTAAATATACTTTTAAAATCGTTAAAGATAGACAATGGGTAATAAAGAGAATAACGAATTCATTACGAGGAATTTAGCCAGAGATTCTGGTTTACAATATTAATTCACTCGGAACAAATAAACCGTAGTTCCTCATGGCCTGTTACCTATTCTCTCTAATTATATATATATATATATGAAAACCTGACCTCCCCACACCACCCCCACTTCCTACGCCAGTTTAAGTTCGCTGGCCACTTAAAAAAGGAGAAAGAACGTTTGTTTAAAGGGACTGTTGTGAGTTTGCTATTGCTACTACTGTAAACGTTTTGTGACTAGCAGAGTCTGTTTAACACCTAAACTGACATTAAATACATCTCCTTATTTAGATCACATGTCTCTGTATGTCAGTTGTGTTCTTTGTCGTCCTAGGGGCGGGACGTAACCCAGTGGTAGTGTTTTCCCTAGACATTTAGCAAGGCATGGTACACAAAACAATTTAGGGGCATTTTCACTATTTTCAGAGCACATTTTTGCATTAAAGACAACAAAATGAAAATTGAAATAAACAGATGTAATTAATGTTTTTGCTTTAATAAATGAATGGCAAAATATATAACAGATATTTTAATACATTAATAAAAACAAATTGTGTGTGTTTTATCAAGGCAATTTTAGAATTAATTACTGAAAAAGGCTTGTCTAATCTCAGGGCAGCATGGTGCTGATTAAGACAAAATGGTGCTAGACTACTGAGGCATGGTGCTGCCCCATGCTAAAACAAGCTAGGTTACTACAAGGTAGGGAAAGCACTCAGTGGTAAAGCACTCGCTTGATGCGCGGTCGGTCTGGGATCGATCCTCGTCGGTGGGCACATTGAACTATTTATTGTTCCAGCCTATCAAAGACCGTGGTATGACAACCCTGTATATGGGATGGTCCATGTAAAAAATCCCTTGCTGCTAATCGTAAAAAGTAGCCCATGAAGTGGCGATAGCGGGTTTCCTCCCTCAATGTCTGTGTGGTCCTAGACCATATGTCCGACGCCATATAACCGTAAATAAAATGGGCTGAGTTTGTCGTTAAACGGACATTCCCGAGTGCGCTGCATTGTAAGATGTTTCCGACTCATAAAATACTTCTACGATTAAACTTACATATTAAATATATTTTCGTTTGTTGAATGTCAGTGTCTGTATATTTAGTGTGCTTCTGGTCATCTTAATATTTGTAAGAAACCCAAACTGGATTTAGTCTTCAAATAATAACCTATTACAAATATTAGAACAATCAGAAACACGTTTAATATACAGCAACTAATATTTTATGCAGAAAAATATATATTTCATATGTTATTACAATTGTTTAAAAAGTATCTTTTAAACAATAGCATCAAATAGCAAACTTCGGAATGTCCTTTTAAAGTAACTTTTATTTATCTGGACTTTTTTTGGTGTTTTTTTGTTCTCTCTCTCTCTCTCTCTCTCTCTCTC
>JAECMU010108990.1:0-14563 GCA_016106625.1 Dracogyra subfuscus
TTGTGAATATCCAACTTTGAAACATTATGGTAATGTTAAAACTGATCAATACAGACGGCAACAGGTTGCACGCCACGTTCAAGAGTTGCATATAGTTTCCTCTTACAACCTGAATTATTCATTATCAGCTTAAAACACATTACATATATATGCATATATATTTTAACTTGTCTTTTTGAGACTTCCACGTTGAGCTATTCTCCTCCCTTCGCCATGACAGTCGAGCATATATCCACACCTCTTTCGTTGTATTAGTGATATCTGATCGGCACACTGTCTGAATACATGTCAAATTTAGTATATATGTTTGCATTTTGACTAGATATGATCTTTGTTATAATCAATTGTTAGGCGAAATGCCAGACTCCACGTGAGTTGCGGAGATATATTACCTCATGTACCATGTATATGGTCTGAGTGAATAAAGAATTGAATTGAATTGGCAAGGGGCGAGACGTACAGCGCTCGCTTGATAAGCTTGTTACGTGACCATAACCAAGGTCTTAATCAGTGCGTGTTATTCCAACTAATTACTGCTTAAACATTTAAAAGAAATGTTTGAAAAGTTTAAAAAAAAAAAAAAAAAACGTTTTCAATAATTTGAAGCATATTATGTATCAGTACTCGCACATAATTATAAGTTGCCCATATCGTGTACAACAACATTATCTCTTACATATATAATGTACTGGTATTCAATGGTAATTCATCTATAAAATGTGACATTTTCATTATATAAATTATATTGTTAATGTATATTTTTAAGCTTCATACTGCTTAGTTTGTACTTCTCTGGCGTTCGTGCCGTTTTGTCAATAATATTACAGGCGCATGTGCAAAGTGAGTGGGGTGGGGTGGTATAAAAATACCCTCTTCAAAGCAAATTTTCACATTCCACAGTCTTAGACGCCCCATCCGCATAATTTACTAGACATGTTCCTGCTTTGTACATTTTGCTCATTGTCTAAAACTAATGTGGTCTGACATAAGACATGTCAGACACTGGGCTCTGTGATTTATTAGTGCGAGCCCACCATATCATCTATAACAATTATACTGAATGGTTTTCGTGTTAAAAGGTTTATTAATTAACAGAAATATCAATGACTAAGAGTGATTTTTAACAGTTCAGTGGATCACTACACCGACAAACAGTGTTCAGGCAAGCTTAATTTGCACTCTGGAGGGGTAGGGTGAGGTAGGGTGGGGCTGGAGGTGTGGTCCAAAGCTTATGGTGTTCCCAATGGCCAGGGCCTAATTAATAAATGTATCTTAGGCTCTGGTAGACAACAAAGCATCCTCTTTGCAAGTCCTTTAGCACTGCACTGCGAGATCACAAAGTTGCGAGAGTCTAGTGAATTAGTCCCCAGGTACAACAATACAGCGATCCTTTTACCCACTCATCTCCTATGCTTATGAAGGTGAAAACTGCCATAGGGCATTCAGCCAATTTTAAGCTTGTTCATGCTATTTGTAATTGTTCATCTATAAAAGGCAATTTTTCATGTTTAATATTCCTGTTATTTTTTATTATAGTAACTTGTCATCATAGTACTAGTCATTAGTACTAAGTACTAGAACTAAGTACAGTTTTCAACAACAACAAAATTAAAAAACTAAAAAAAATTAGGGATTTTCATGAATCACATTTAATAAGCAAAACATTAACAATCCTAAGAAATTTACACATTAATCGGATTGTGACAGAGTCAAAATATAAACGTATTAAACATATTATTAAACATTCTGTTAGTGTATTTAGAAATGAGTATTTTCTGTTCGAAAGATGGTTTGTTTTTTGGAGATACCAATATTTTTCTCATACTTTTAACACTATGTTTCTCTATACTAAGGTAATGTATAGAAGGTGTCTGTGCTTTTATCACATGAACAATTGACTGTTGCACACTATGTTTCTCTATATTATTTTACTGTATAGAACGTGTCTGTGTTTTTATCAGATGAGCAACTGAGTGCTGCACACTATGTTTCTCTGTATTACTGTACTGTATAGAACGTGTCTGTGTTTTTATCAGATGAGCAACTGAGTGCTGCACACTATGTTTCTCTATATTACTGTACTGTATAGAACGTGTCTGTGTTTTTATCAGATGAACAAGGGACTGCTGCACACTACGTTTCTCCGTATTACTGTACTGTATAGAACGTGTCTGTGTTTTTATCAGATGAGCAACTGAGTGCTGCACACTATGTTTCTCTGTATTACTGTACTGTATAGAACGTGTCTGTGTTTTTTATCAGATGAACAAGGGAGTGCTGCACACTATGTTTCTCTGTATTACTGTACTGTATAGAACATGTCTGTGTTTTTATCAGATGAACAATTGACTGCTACACACTATATTTCGCTATATTACTGAACTCTATAGAACGTGTCTGTGTTTTTATCAGATGAACAAGGGAGTGCTGCACACTTTGTATCTCTGTATTACTGTACTGTATAGAACGTGTCTGTGTTTTTATCAGATGAACAATTGACTGCTGCACACTATGTTTCTCTATATTACTGTACTGTATAGAACGTGTCTGTGTTTTTATCAGATGAACAATTGACTGCTGCACACTATGTTTCTCTATATTACTGTACTGTATAGAACGTGTCTGTGTTTTTATCAGATGAACAAATGACTGCTGCACACTACGTTTCTCTATATTACTGTACTGTATAGAACGTGTCTGTGTTTTTATCTGATGAACAAGGGAGTGCTGCACACTCTGTTTCTCTGTATTACTGTACTGTATAGAACGTGTCTGTGCTTTTATCACATGAACAATTGACTGCTGCACACTACGTTTCTCTGTATTACTGGAAACAATTCTTATATCGATCAATCTACGGCAATTAACACAGCTATAATTGTACAATCACAAATTTTTAATTTATTCCGAGAATTGTGTTTGAAGCGTATTGATCAATAAAAGTTATCGAAATTGGAACAGTGGTGGGTAACTTCTCCAATACCAAAATTCATTAATGTCAACATGTTAGAGGTTAAAGTACATTACCAAGACCCTACACTCCACACAATGTACATGTTTTATATAACATATGTATGTTTTACTGTATGACACTACTCAGCTGGAAACATGCGCTGGAAATTTACAGTTTATATAAAATGTTTAAGAAAAAAAGACAGATATAATTCTAGTCACACTTTCCATTAAAAAACAGAATTGTGTTTCTAGCTTGTATAATAAAAGTGATATAGGAGGAATTAATTTCGTTATTAATGGTAATTTCTGGTGGTCAGCATAGAAACGCGTTCAGAGCCTACATCCGTCCAGTGATAACCCACACAGACTCTCATAACAGCTGGTACCATTGGCATTTTGTACCCGACCACTTGTACTAACTCCTAAACTAAACCTCTTTTCAGATTTGCTTGCTATTAAACAATTTGAAGACAAGTGGAAAATACAAAACGGTAAATCTTTTCAATTAGTTTTATTTGTTATACAAAATTTAAAAAATCAACTTACTCATTATTAATATAAAGTATTGTATATATGTGTATATAGAATGGCATTACAAAAAATCTGATTAAAATTCACTAGCGATAATCCTAGCGACGTCACGAGACAAAAGAAGATAATTTCTGGGGTACGCCTAAACACCAGTGATAAATGGGAAGTGGATGCCAGTTATTTACTGTTACCAGTTAGTCACATGTTCAGGGCATATTAGGGCTTCTAAAGCATAATGTATTATAGGTGTGCGTGCGTGCGTGCATGCGTGCGTGCGTGCATGCGTGCGCGCGTGCGTGCGTGCGTGTTTGTGTGTGTATGTGTGTGTATGTATGTGTGCACGAGGACCATATGTAGACTATGGTCTATATTAATAACAAAATACACAAGTTTGTGAATAAGCATAATTTTATGCAAAGTATCGCCAGTCCAACAAACGTAACTAAATGTCTTCTTTTTTCATTAAATTTTTTTTAGATAAATAAAATTTCATTTATCTCTCAAGAACGTTTTAATTTTGTTTCCTTCTTTGTGTTGTTTTTCTCTCTCTTTGTAATACTCTACTTCCAAGTTTCCAGAACATTTCCCTTTCTTCAATTATATAAGTCCTTTTTATCGTTGATTTCCATGCTCACTGTGTCATGTTAAACCAAACATTTAATCTTAAAATTAAATCTTTTGAATATATAATAAAAAAACCCAATTATTTAAGGCTTCACAACATTGACCTTGCTTATGTTTCTGATAACAACAAGATATTAAAGAAAATAATAATAAACAAAAAATATATATTATTAGTCACGCATTTTGTACTAAATGCTAAACACATATATTTTCAAAGTAACACCTTTATAAATATATCGGAGAGTCCTCTCTCTCTCCGTCAAATAACATCTGTCGTATAAGGATTGTTATAAACCAGTGTTTGTTAACCATATATCTGTTAATAATGAAAATGATACACAACTTAAATAGTAAATGGTAAGGACAGTGCTGATCACTTAACATAGATACATGAGTAATTAGATAATATTCCTCTTGAAAAAAAAAAACACCTCAAAACATGTTATACTTCTGACTGAATGCTACAATTGCTTGCTTATAATATTAAATTATTTACAGGTTTAGGACCCACGATTAAGAAAATAAAGCACCCGACATTGTTTGCAAGCTGGTAAGGCATCTGGTATCCCCTTCGTTTTTGTTAAAAAGCGCAAACAGCCTTCGACAAATAAATAAAAAAGTTGGTTCTATAGATTGTTGTAATCCCGAGGTTGTCAACCATATGTCTGTTAATAATGCAAAATGATATACAACTGAAATAGTAAATGGTAAGAACAATACAGTTCATTTAATATAGATAATAATATATTAGTAACATAACTACATGATCCTCTAACAAAAAACAAAACAAGCAAAAACATGTCATGCTTCTGGCTGAATGCTCTTGGTGCTAGTTTAAACTATTAAGTGGATATTCCTGAGTTTTAAGATGTTATCAACTAATAAACTATTTCTACGATTAAACGTACATATCACATATATTTTCTTGTGTAGAATACTAGTGGCTGTATATTAAAGGGACATTCCTGAGTTTTCTGCAATATAATAAGATGTTATTGATTAGTAAAATATTTTTGCGATTAAACTTACATATTAAATATATTTTCTTGTTTTGACTATTAGTGACTCTATATTAATCGTGTTTCTGATCGTTCTAATATTTGTACTAAGTTAATTTTCATTTTGTTTCCTAAAATATGTTTTCTTTAGTACGAAATTATTTGAAGACGAAATCTATTTTGGGCTTCTTATAAATATTAAGACGACCAGAAACACATTAAATATACAGAAACTGATATTCTAAACAAGAACATATATTTAATATGTAAGTGTAATCGTAGAAATATTTTATTGGTCCGAAATATCTTACAATGCAGCAAAGTCGGGAATGTCCTTTTAAAGGTGTTTCTGATCATGCTTATATTTGTACTTTGCTAATTTTCATTTTATTTCCTTAAAGGGACATACCCTAGTTTTTAAACACTAAGACATAGTTTTGACTATTAGAGGCGTTTTTTGATAACTGAAATCATACTTAAATTTTATTGTTTAAAGTATCCATTTCCGTACATTCGAAGTGATTTTGGTCATCCTGGTGTATTTTAATATCACAAAACGTATTTCTCATATTTTTAAAAAGGCACGTGTCTCTGAGAAGTAACAGTTATGTAGTCGAGTTTTATTCTATTTTAGAGGGTATTTCACCATTTCAAAGTCAAAGACTCATGTTTCACTCAATTGTAACTTTATCAAAATGTGTTAAGGGTTTGTAAATGAAACAAAACTGAATGTTAATTTTCATGAACTGAAACTAGGGTATGTCACTTTAAATAATGTTTTTTTCATACGTACGAAATTATTTGAAGACAAAATCCAGTTAGGGCTTCTTATAAATATTAAGACGACCAGAAACACATAGAATATACAGACATTGATATTCTAAACAAGAAAATATATATAATATGTAAGCTTAATTGTAGAAATATTTCTATTAGTCGGAAGCATCGTAAAATGCCCCATTAAGTGTTTTACAGGTACACCACCATACCCTTTTGGAGGCAAAAGATTGAAGCAATTACGTTTCGAGTAGCACATGTGTTCCAATAAAAAAACACAGACTGTATTAAAAAAATAAAGCTAAAAGTTCATTCTAGTAAAGGAAGTTGCTCTGTCCTGTGCTAGTTTTGACTGAGTAAACTAGTCTGGGAGTGGCAGTCCTCTATCAGCAGTGATGGTAGACTATTCTCCAGTAAAGGATATCCTTAGCAGTGGCAGTCCTCATTCAGGAGTACACTAAGACTGCATTCTCCAGTAAAGGCTCTCCTTGAGAGCGGCTGTCTTCCTTCAGCGGTGCAGGAAGACTGCATTCTCCAGTAAAGGATCTACTTGGGAGTGGCAGTCCTCCTTCAGCGGTGCAGGAAGACTGCATTCTTCAGTAATGGGTCTCCTTGGGAGTGGAAGTCTTCCTTTCGTGATGCCGGAAGACTGCATTCTCCAGGAAGATCTCCTTG
Source organism: Dracogyra subfuscus (assembly GCA_016106625.1). NCBI lineage: Eukaryota > Metazoa > Mollusca > Gastropoda > Neomphalida > Peltospiridae > Dracogyra > Dracogyra subfuscus. The sequence continues at coordinate 6,561 of JAECMU010108990.1, forward strand.
GGAGTGGCAGTCCTCCTTGAGCAGTGCAGGAAGACTGCATTCTCCAGTAAATACTCCTTAGGAGTGGCTGTCCTGCTATATACGAAGTGCTCAATAGATAGGGATTCATGGAACTTTGCGACCATTTGGTTGTCGACGAAGCATTACACAGAGTTTCCTCTAGCGTTCCCCAATCAGTGTCAATAAAGGGAGGGCTTGAGGTGACTCGAGCTATATCAGCACGTGAGGCTACGGCCATTTGGTGTCTGATATGGTTATTGTGACACCTGTTCTATAGTGAGACTGGAAACCTGCTGTCGCCACACTGGCTGCCCCTACCGCAGAGCAGCAAGGGGTCTTTTACATCCACTTTCAGCACTTTTGGTCTAAAGACCGCCTGTGGCGAAAGTGCATATAAAAGATCATTTGCTCTTAATGACAAAATGAAGCACATTTTCTCTAAAACTCTCTCTTAGAATTATCAAATGTTAGACATTTTTTTGTTTTTTTGTTTTTTTTGTAATGACGCAGTCAACACATTATAATTACGGTTATATCGGCGTCGGACATATGGTTATGTCAAGAAAAAAACCCAGTGGTTAGCTGACGGGGATTGATCCTAGACTGACCGCGCATCAGGCGGGCACTGTACCACTGGGCTATGCTGCCCGCTTGACATTCAAGTAGTCAATATATCACTGTCCTTAAGTGGTGTCGTTGAAGAAAACAAACTTTATCGTTAGTGTACGGGTCGTATGGACAGGTTGGGACGGGAGGGGTGGGGAGGGGGGAGCGATCTTATGACACAATCACATTTCCATCATAGACAGGACAGTACATATTATGGGTTTTGGTGTACGAGTCTTGTATGTCAGGTTGGAATGGAGAAACAAACCGAGACGAGAGAGGAGATCGATGTCACGATACCATCACATCTCCATCACCATCACCATCACATTCTCATAGATATACAGGACAGTACATATCATGGGTTTTGGTGTACGAGTCGTGTAGGTCACTTTGGAACGGAGAGAAAAACAGAAACAAGAGTGGTGAACGATCTTACAATACCATCAAATCTTGGACGAGCGCGCTACCGCTGATCTATATCTCACCACAGCTGCATACAGTATATGAAGACAAATCTGTCAGTTGGCCAATCTAATTAAAATTAGCTCCACTCAGCACTATTACATGTGGATCTAACAGCAGCCAGTTGGAGCTCATGTCCAGTTGACCTTTTATTCCACCAATCAAATCCTTACTTCCAAAATCATGCCAGTGATTTGAAAAGAATTTGAAAACATTCGGGATTATGCCGAGGGTATACGAAATGATTCGGATGAATTACGAAGTATGCTGGAAACTAATTGCAATATAAAATGTTAAATAAAATTCGTTTAAAGACGAAATAAAACCCCGTGATGGTATAGCCATAAAGTCTGTTTGTACTAGTATACATTCCAGAGTTTATTACTGCACTTTCCCCCCTGTTTTTCAATGTTGAAATATTTAAATTGTTATGTATATGAAATGTCACCTAGTAGGCCGAGTAGAGATAATTTTAATCAGATTGACAGTTGGCGGGATTCAATCCCACTGCTTAGATACGTTAGATAAATAACAGTCTGCGATCTTAACATCTGGGACGGCACTGCTAAACATTTGGCACAAACGAGATCCTAAGCGGGATATAGCTCAGTGCTCGCCTGAAAACAACTATGTTTAACGATAACACTAGAGCACATTTATTAATAAATCATCGGCTATTGGCTGTCAAACATTTGGTAATTCTGACATGTAGCCATCAGAGGAAAGCTACTACAGTTTACTAATGCAACCAGGGATCTTTTGTATGCAATATCCCACAGACAAAAAAGCACATACCACGGGCTTTGTCCTGTTGTGGTGCATTGGCTGGAACGACAAAAAACCAAACAAACAAAAAACCCACACAATCAGCTGAATTGATTCAACGAGGTGGTTCGATACTGCAACGCAAGCACCTCAAGCGAAGACTCAACCGACTGAGTGCTCGCTTAGAGTACCATGGGTCGTATGTTAGACAAACGAAATAGTCGTATGTTAGACAAACCAAACAGTCGTATGTTAGACATACCAAATAGGCGTATGTTAGACATACCAAATAACTGTATGTTAGATATACCAAATAGGCATATATTAGACATACCAAATAGCCGTATGTTAGACAAACCAAATAGCCGTATGTTAGACATACCAAATAGGCATATATTAGACATACCAAATAGCTGTATGTTAGACAAACCAAATAGCCGTATGTTAGACATACCAAATAGCCGTATGTTAGACATACCAAATAGGCGTATGTTAGACATACCAAATAACTGTATGTTAGACATACCAAATAGGCATATATTAGACATACCAAATAGCTGTATGTTAGACAAACCAAATAGCCGTATGTTAGACATACCAAATAGGCGTTGTTTACAATGTGTTGAGTTGTCGTTCAACATATAACGATCTACTATCGGTATACTGCGTTGAACATGTAGCTCCTCTCTTTTATTTTCGGTTGACCGTTCAAAAATGCGCCCATTTCCTTTATGCAAACTGCGCACCTTTTCCCTTTGGCTTTAATCCGACGGGATATTCCATATTTAATAACACCAAAACAAACCTCCGCCTGTGCAGGCGGTTCAGTAGACAACGTGAACAACTAGATATCGTACATAGGGTCAACATAACAGTAGATAGGGTCAACAGAACAGTACAGAGGGTCAACAAAACAGTACAGAGGGTCAACAGAACAGTACAGAGGATCAGCAGAACAGGAAGTGCTGCTGCCAGCCATGACCTCGGTGGCCTAAGAAACCTCCACTCATAACTACTCTGGTTATTCCCTATTCCCAGGAAGAAGCGTGGCGTGAACCAGTGGTAAAGCGCTAGATTCAATTGATCCCTATCGGTGGGTACATTGGGCTATTTCTCGCTCCAGTCAGTGCACCACGACTGGTAGATCAGAGTTAGTTGTATGTGCTATCTAGTCTGTGGGATGGCGCATCAAAGAGATCCCTTGCTATTAATGGAAAATTATAGCGGGTTTCTTCTCTAAGACAATATGTCAAAATTACAAAATGTGTTTGTTTTTTGTTTAACGACATCACTAGAGCACATTGATTTATTAATCATCGCCTATCGGATTTTACAAATTTGGTAAATTTGACATATGGTTTTAGAGAGGAAACCCGCTAGATTTTATTTTCATTAGTAGCATGGTATAATTTTAAATGTACATTCCCACAGACAGGATGGCACATACAACGGCCTATGATATGTCAGTCGTGGTGCACTGGCTGAAACGAGAGATATCCCAATTGACCCACCGACGGGGATTGATCCCAGACCGATCTTTATGCAACATTTCCCGTGAAACTGCCCAGAGAGAGAGAGAGAGAGAGAGAGAGAGAGAGAGAGAGAGAGAGAGAGAGAGAGAGAGAGAGAGAGAGAGAGAGAGAGAGAGAGAGAGAGAGATAGAGAGAGAGAGTATTTCTTAGGAACAGGTGAAGATAAAAAACAATGAATGGTTTGATCATTTAGAAAGATTTTCTTTAACTTATTTTCGTGCTTATATCTAATTAAAGAAGTTAGTATTTTATTTAACGACGCACGAGAGGCAAGAGAAAGAGAGAGAGAAGAGAGAGAGAGAGAGAGAGAGAGAGAGAGAGAGAGAGAGAGAGAGAGGGGGGAGGGAGAGGGAGAGAGAGGGAGAGAGAATATACGTGTGAAGTGGCGCGCACGTGCCTGTGTGTATGTGTGTGTGTATGCGTGCGTGGGTGCGTATATCGCACACACCGCGCATAAAAAGCTTTCGTGGTGAATTTCCAACTTTGGAACATTATGGTAATGTTAAAAAACTGATCAATACAAACGGCAACAGGTTGCATGCCACGTCCAAGAGCTGCATATAGTTTCCTCTTACAACCTGAATTATTCATTATCAGCTTAAAACACATTAAATATATATGCATATATATATTTTAACTTGTCTATTTGAGACTTCCACGTCGAGCTATTCTCCTCCCTTCGCCATGACGGTCGAGCATATATCCACGCCCCTTTCGTTGTATCAGTGATATCTGATCGGCAAACTGTCTGAATACATGTCAAATTTACTATATGTGTTTGCATTTTGACTAGATATGATCTTTGTTGTAATCAATAGTTAGGCGAAATGCCAGACTCCACGTGAGTTGCGGATATATAATAAGGAACGCCACACGTCATTTCACTTCACATACTTTGTAGATGTGTGCAGACTAAGTTTGGTTCCCGTAACGCAGTTCTCACAGTTCCGAGCAAGGTACTATTAGTTACTATTGACCTCACTTGCAGCTCAGGGCAAAGGGCAAGACGTACAGCGCTCGCTTGATAAGCGTGTTACATAACCATAACCAAGTTCTTAAGCAGTGCGTGTTGTTTCGACTAATTACTGCTTAAACATTTAAAAGTAATGTTTGAAAACTTAAAAAAAAACACATTTTCAATAATTCGAAGCATGTTACATGTATCGGTACTCGTAAATAATTATAACTTGCCCATATCATATACAACAAAATTATCTCGTACATATAATGTACTGGTAATTATTAGAGGGATATATCCTAGTTTTTAAATACTAAGGCATAGTTTTGACTATTAGAGGCGTTTTTTAATAACTGAAATCATACTTTACTTAAATTTTATTGTTTAAAGTATCCATTTCCGTACATTCGAAGTGTTTTTGGTCATCCAGATGTTTTTTTAATATCACAAAATGCATTTCTCATATTTAAAAAAGGCACGTGCCTCTGAGAAGTAACAGTTATGTAGTCGAGTTTTATTCTATTTTAGAGGGTATTTCACCATTTCAAAGTCAAAGACTCATGTTTGACTCAATTGCAACTTTATCAAAATGTGTTACAGGTTCGTAAATTAAACTAAACTTAATGTTAATTTTCATGAACTGAAATTAGGGCATGTCTCTTTAATAATAATAATAATAATAATAATAATAATAAATCAATGGTAATTCAACTATAAAATGTGACATTTGCATTATATAATTATTTTCAAGCTTCATATTGCTTAGTTTGTACTTCTCTGGCGTTTTATCAATAGTGTTAAAGGCGCCTATGCAGAGTGAATGTGGTGGGGTGGTCTAAACACCCATCTCTACAAAGCAAATTTTCACGTTCCACAGCCCCTCCCCATCTGCATAATTTACTAGGCATGTTCCTGCTTTGTTAATTTTGTTCATTTTCTAAAACTAATTTCGTCTGACATATGACATGTCAGACACTGTGCTCTGCGATTTCTTAGTGCGAACCCACCATATCATCGATAACAATGATATTGAATGGTTTGCGTGTTGAAAGGTTTATCAATTAATAGAAATATCAACGACTAAGAGTGAGATTTAACAGTGGATCACTACACCGACAAACAGTGTTCAGCAAAGCTTATTTTGCACGAACGAATCCGCCGTTTTCCCCTTCCCCAGCACTCAGGAGGTGTAGGGTGAGGTAGGGTGGGGATGGAGGGGTGGTCCAACGCTTATGGTGTTCACAACGGCCAGGGAACGAATTCACAAAGGTCTCTTAGGCCCTGCTGAACAACATAGCATCCTCTTTGCAAGTCTTTTAGCACTGCACTGCGAGATCGCAAAGTTGCGAGAGTCTAGTGAATTAGTCCCCAGGTAGAACAATACATCGATCCTTTTACCCACTCATCTCCTATGTTTATGATGGTGAAAACTGCCATACGGCATTCAGTCAGTTTTAAGCTTTTTCATGCTATTTGTAATTGTTCATCTATAAAAGGCATTTTTTCATGTTTAATAATCCTTTTATTTTTTATTATAGTAACTGGTCACCATAGTACTAGTCATTAGTACTAAGTACTAGAACTAAGTACAGTTTTCAAAATTTAATTTCAGAGATTTTCATGAACTATATTTAATAAGCAAAACATTAACAATATTAAGAAATTTACACATTAATCGGAGTTTGACAGAGTCCAAATATAAATTATTAAACATATTATTAAACATTCTGTTAGTGTTTTTTTTTTTTTTTTTTTTTTTTTTTTTTTTTTTTTTTTTTTTTTTTTTTTTTTTTTTTTTTTTTTTTGGTTACCAATATTTTTCTCATAATGTTAACACTATGTTTTTCTATACTACTGTACGGTATGGAACGTGTCTGTGTTTTTATCAGATGAACAATTGCTTGCTGCACACTATGTTTCTCTGTATTACTGTACTGCATTGAACGTGTCTGTGTTTGTATCAGATGAACAAAGTGTTGCTGGTATTGGTGATGTTAGTGATGTTGGTGTCGTTGCCGTCGAGTATAACATCTGGCGAAGGACTCCCTGGAGCTACCAGTGATGTACTTCGAGCATGTACGTATACACACCACTATCTTTCATTGTGATATGATCCCCAAAATATAGAAGACGTGCTTATATCTGATTCCAACAAATATATTTTATTAACAACTACTCCGAAACATATCAGCCGAAACACTAAAACATTCAATATAGCTAGACTATTAAGACTAATACGTCAACTGATAGAAAACCACGAGAGCTCGAAGTAGAAATATCATATTCAGAAACATCTGCATTCCTTAAAGGGACATTCCTGAGTTTGCTGCAATGTTTTAAGATATTGTCGACTAATAAAATATTTCTATGATTAAACTTACATATTAAATATTTGTTCTTGTTGAGAATATTAGTGGCTGTATATTAAACGTGTTTCTGATCGTTCACATATTTGTACTAGGTTCATTTGCATTTCATTTTTTAAGAAAATGTTTTTTTCCGTCGGTACGAAATTATTTTAGAAAAAATCAAGTTTGTGCTTCTTACAAATATTAAGACAACCAGAAATACATTGAATATACAGACACTGATATTCTAAACGCGAAAATATATTTAATATGCTAGTTTAATCGTAGAATTATTTTATAAAGCGTAAACACCTTATAATGCAGCAAAGTCAGGAATGTCCCTTTAAAAGTATGAATAATTATCAAAGTCCAGATCTTGATAGATTCTATATCGATGAAAAAGACCAAACTTGGTTCACTAAAGGTCAATTTATAGCTGGGAATATAAGAATAACTTATGAAGGAAAGAAACGTTTTATTTAACGACTCACTCAACACATTTTATTTATGGTTATATGGCGTCGGATATGTGGTTAAGGACCACGCAGATATTGAGCGAGGAAATCCGCTGTCGCCATTTCATGGGCTACTATTTTCTATTAGCAGCAAGGGGTCTTTTATATGCACCATCCCATAGACAGGATAACACATATCACGGGCTTTGATGAACCAGTCAAATGTCAGACTCGTCATTGACGATTCTGATCCAAACTATGACGATGTTTACAACCGAAAAAATGACTAAATATGGAGAATATTACATGCAACTAATATATATATAATATTTAGAATGATGTAACACATAGCTAGCTTATCATTCAGCAGGATCAAATGTTTGATAAGAAACATGTGATGCAACAGTAACATTGTAAAAGACGACAAACCTTTCGTTTGTAAGAACTATTTTAAAAACGACATAGCATTTATTCAACATGTGGATTACAATACATTCATAACAAAAGACCAACTGCAGTCCAAGGTCTTAGAATGTGATCGGGTAGAAAAATGCCAATGATACCAGCTGTTGGGGGGTGGGGGTATGTGGGGATAACCACCAGTACAGGGTGAATGTGGGTTCTAAAAGTGATGCAAGTATGTTTGACACATGTCTTTCCATGGTAACCACAAAAAATAACATTAATAGCAAAACTCCTATAACATTTTTATTATAGAAGCTAGAAACACGATTCTGGTATTTAATGATAGGTCTGGCCATCCTCTAAATATTAGTATCCATTATTGCTATTGTTAAGATAATGTGCATACATTATGACGTCACGTCACTTTTTATTCATTTAATGTGCATTTCCAGTACATGTTTTCAGCTCA
>JAECMU010109045.1:7456-20639 GCA_016106625.1 Dracogyra subfuscus
ACCAGTGTGAATACTTGACAAGTACTGTGCTATCAGTACTACAACTAATGAATTGGTGTGAATATATTACAAGTACTGTGCTATCAGTGCTAGAACTAACGAACCAGTGAATACATGACAAGTACTGTGCTGTCAGTACTACAACTAACGAATCAATGTGAATACATGACGAGTACTGTGCTATCAGTACTACAACTAACGAACCAGTGTTAATACATGACAAATACTGTGCTATCAGTACTACACTAAAGAACCAGTGTGAATACTTGACAAGTACTGTGCTATCAGTACTACACTAACGAACCAGTGTGAATACTTGACAAGTACTGTGCTATCAGTACTACAACTAACGAATCAATGTGAATACATGACAAGTACTGTGCTATCAGTACTACAACTAACGAACCAGTGTTAATACATGACAAGTACTGTGCTATCAGTACTACACTAAAGAACCAGTGTGAATACTTGACAAGTACTGTGCTATCAGTACTACAACAAGTACTGTGCTATCAGTACTACAACTAACGAACCAGTGTGAATACTTGACAAGTACTGTGCTATCAGTACTACAACTAATGAACCAGTGTTAATACATGACAAGTACTGTGCTATCAGTACTACACTAAAGAACCAGTGTGAATACTTGACAAGTACTGTGCTATCAGTACTACAACTAATGAATCAATGTGAATACATGACAAGTACAGTGCTAACCATGCTAATGAGTCAACTTGTATAATTGCAGGTGAAGCTGGATGAGAATCAGCTAAATGGGCCATCACGGGTTGTCCACATCCGCAGTCTGCCTCATGATGTCACCGAGACAGACATTGTACAGCTGGGCATGCCATTCGGCAAAATGATCAATGTCTTACTTCTCAAACAGAAGAATCAGGTGAGTTAATCATTGAAGTAAAGAGTTTTCTTCTTCACAATTCACTTACCGAGTTTAAGCTGGAACCCCAAGATTATGTGCAGTGTGGCCAAATTCAAATTTGAAACTGGTAAAATGGTGGTAAGTCTACAAAAAGCTAGCCGTTTCTCGATTTGGGGTTTTAGTGAATTAATAAGGAAACAAATTAACAAAATTAGTGTTGAATTTAAATTTAATTTAATTAAAGACTCAATGGGTGGGTGTAACACCACTACATCAACTTTTCTGTCACTAACCCCTTAACACACTGTTTTGGACAGCCTAGATAGCTAAAGTTTGTGCCCAGGACAGCATGCTTGAACCATATTGAATATAAGCGCTGAAATAAGTATTATATGAAAATCGAATCGAGAATAGTTGCAAAGTATAACAATGGGTGCTAGCAAACAGATCCTTGTGTTGTATTCTGAAAGTTGATGCCATCCATTTCTGTTGTGCTTAAATTGTACAAGCTTTGAAATCCACTTATTCACCATTACCAGTGCTAGTTGAAGAGTAATGTTACATGTATCCTACAAGGGGCTTTATTTTGGTGTAAACTTGATTTCCGTACTATACTTTTTTTGTAATCCAGGGAAAGTAAAACCTATTATATTGTGAATTTACTTGTCACAATGTGTTTTGCATGATTACCGTTATTATGTTTTTACTTTTAATATCAAGTTTCTGTTCCCTGGCTTTTTTATCCTTTATGTTTTTTTTATATACATCCTTGGATATAAAATCCTCCTACTGCATCTTCCTCATTAGTAATACTTCTCCAGTGTTTTTGGACCACATTGCCTTTACACAGTCAGCTTCCACAGTGTTCTTATGGTCTAAATGTAATGGAGGCAGGTTGGTAAACAATCACTTTATACAAATCTTTTGTGAATTTGCAAGGAACGTTTTGTTATAGATGGTGATTTGAGCAGATTTATTTTGATTCAGAGCAAGTGTGAAATGTATCTGGAGTGAAAATAGTAACAGTAATTAAATGAGGAGAGGAAGCTACTTGTATTTTGGGTCATTTGTTCATTTGATGTTCGTCCTACCCGAAGACCTGCTAAGTTTTAATAAATACACATGCAGTTGAAGGTTGTCAATTCTTATTACTTTTGCCCATGCTGTCCATGGTGTTTGATTTACTATTGGAAAGTGTATGTTTATTTTTATTGTAATGAAGAATATAACTATGCAAAATAAATTTAGCAAATGCTGATTACTGTTTTAAAAGAATGATGCTAAAAATGGAGTAGTACCGTATATTGGCTTGTATTAGCCGAGTTCTCAAGTCTAGAAATACTTTCATGAAGAAGAAAGTCGACTTATACACAGAGGCAACAGATTGATGCATAAAATCCTGATGAAAAACACTCCCGACCGTGACTTGTCTCTTAGTCTTTCACAGTATAAATAATACACCTCATCATGCAATATTATGTACTTTTTTGTTTCTTAATGCATTATAAGTTTGATAAATAAATTTTTTTAATTACTTGTTTTATTGACATTTCAATGGTAAAAACATGTTCTTTCCAACTGTCCGCCATCTTTGTTTGACATGACTAGTCTTTCATGTAGAAAATTTAAGATACCAAACAGTGTTTTCTCTTCCAAAAGTATTGTTTTTAATATTATTATTTACTTGGGAGAGTACATCAAACTGCAAAGTAATGTATTATAAATTAAGCTCATTATTAACATTACCAACTAAAAACATTAATTTCATAAAAATAATTACAGACATTAATTTTTTAAATCCACAGGCTATCAATGGGGCAGCAATTTAATGTAATTATTTCCAAGTACTTTGACCATTTTATTTTATAATATAAATTTTGTGTCTCCATCTGGCCTGTACATTCATATTAATATTATTATTATTATTAATTGTTGTTTTTGTTAGTTATTGATATCTGGACAAAAGATGATTTCAGCCGATACATGAGGCCGATGATTTTGTACTAGATATTTAGTGTCAGACTAAGAGGTTGGCTTATCCATGGAGTCTGCTAATACACGGCAGTATATAGTATATATGTACACTATCTGATGATTATTCCAATTCATATTTCATCTAATGTGCTGGTCTCTTTCATCACCAAAATAATCCTGATCGAATTACATCCGGTCATCAGCAGACTTCCCTAGTCAACATCAGTTTCTAATTAATAATTTTTGACATTTGATTGGGTTGTGTTTGGAAATATCAGATGGACATTTGTAAGGTTTTTAAATATGTTTTTAAAGGCTAAAGATGAGTGTGTGTTAGCCTATTAAATTGTTGAGCGAGATAACGGCCTTCCTGTGAAATAGTAACCTGAGCATGGAGTGTCTGGGTTGCTGGTAAAGCACTTGCATGTCATTCTTAACGGTCTTTAGACCCATGAAGCTCACAGAATTACGTCTGCCCAACACAGTGCAAGCACTAATCAGTGTTTCAGTTTAAATAAAGCATGCAGAAATCATTATGTATTACGTCCTTTTAACAATATCTTTTAGAAACATAATTTGTAGAGGATAACAAATTTTAATTTTTAGAGAAGTAGAAACAGGATAATGACACATTATAGTTGATTGAGTTGTTCTTCAAATGGGACTGCATGTGACAGATTTTTACACTTCATGCAGGAAGTTGAAATACATTAACCGGCTAACAGAAACCCCCACAACACCACCACTTGATTTAACACTTCCTAGTCATGAAAGCTTAGCACTTGTCAACTGGAATGATTTTTTTTTTTTTTTGTAATGCTTTTAAAAAAAGAAATTTATAATGTGAAAAACATTCTTTTTTTAAACAATAAATAAATAAATAAATAAATAAATAAATAAAAGTAAAATAAAATAAAATACAGGCCTCGTATTATATTATAAAACTTATGCTAGCAGCTATTAGCCTCATACCGGTCCAACCAGAGGGCACTACAGGTTTTATCTCAGGCTTTTTGTCCATCTGTCCAACATGTATTTTTCAGGATTTGTTTTTCCTTTTCAATGCCTCAAGATATTGAGCTGAAATTTGTTAAAATCTGTCCCAACATACCTTCAAGTACGGTTACAGATACATTTTTCACAGTTATGGCCCTTAAACTTAGGAGATATTACAATTTGTTGGACCCAATGGGACATGTATTGCTTTAATAGTACTCTCAGAATGCTTGTTCAAGATGATTTGGTCTGATCTAATTTGTCAGCAACATATGTACACTTTTTATTAAAGGAAAGGGTGTGAATGGAATTTTTATCTGGTTTAAAATTTTAAAGCTAAGGGAAAACCCCATCAAAAACACCCAACAAATTCAAGAAATGGCGAGTTTTGATATTGTGTTAATGCACTGTCCACCCGACAAAAACTCTTAAGATTGATCTTAAGGATGAATTTTATACTTGTTGGGATGGGATCCAACTCTGGTAGAGTGCTCACAATATACAGGAGACATGATCAGTCTCTTTGATGATATGTGCATGTTAGTTATTCCTTATTAAGGAAAGTGCTTTATGGGAAGAAAAGCAGTCGCGGGCAGCATAACCCAGTGGTACAGTGCCCGCCTGATGCGTGGTCGGTCTAGGATCGATCCCCGTCAGCTAACCACTGGGGGTTTTCTCGACATAACCATATGTCCGACGCCAATATAACCGTAATAATAATGTGTTGAGTGCGTCGTTGAAAAAAAGCAAGAAAAAAAAAGCAGTCTTTTTGTTTTCTTTCAACTAAGTGTGAAAAATATTCAAGTGTTAGGTTCAAAATGGCCATGGTTTAAAATGTCATTGAACAAATATTCCTATTCTCTCCTTTATACTTTATGTTGGTGGGCCCATTGGGCTATTTCATATTTCAACTAGTGTTCATCAAGTGTACTATCCTATCAGTTGGATCCCTTGCTGCTAATAGGAAAAAGTAACCCATGGAGTGACAACTTGTTTTTGCTCTCATTATCTGTGTGGTCCTAAACATATGTCAAAGGCAAGTTATTCATATCTAAGGTACACGATCATGCTTGTGCGTCCAAGATCACTTTAATTTTATTGCAGAAACAGTTTTTATCGTTCACCTAAATATAATATGGTATTAGTAATGGCGCACCTTGCTTTGGTTGCTAGCCAGTCTCTGTATTTGAATATCGTACTGATTTAGTGATTATTCGATGTTTCTATACAAATTATGTTTTGTCAATATGTGAAAGCTTCACTGAAAAATGTTCCTATGAAACATACAGCACTCATCTGGAGCTTGAGGGGATTATCACTGGCCTTATATTTTAAACATGCAAGACTGCAACACCATATAACGAAATAAAAATGTGTTAAATGAGTCATTAAATTAAACATGTCTTTTCTTTCCTCTTAGGTATAAATGTTAAAACCCATATATTAGCGATTTTAAAATTGGTTTATTATTGTTCCACTTTAAAAATTAAAAAAACCTGTCGACTAATAGTCACTGTTAAGTGTCATTTACTGGCCATACTGGTTTCTGTGCATGTTCCAATGTTTCAGTAGTCTGTATGCATAATTTCCCTATTTAATCTCTTCTCCATCTGTTGCCAGCCAGTGGTTGTGGTGTGGATGTTATTCCATTAAATAGTCCATATTAGTGTCACCCATCGTGTACAGATCGTGGTTGGAGGTGATTGTACTTCGTGTGTGCACACAGCAGCTGATTCAAGTGTCTCCCAGCCTTTTGTTCATCGCTTGATGTAGATTTTGTTTTAGTTGATGGAGAAAAAGTAAATGTTAGCACAATGTATCAAGTACCAACATATGCAGTGTGGAACCCACAAGAACAGGTAGACAGTTGTGTGACAATGTTTCTCTTGTGCATATCAAGTTTTCCCATAATCTACTAATTTCCCTAAGGTATTGTGTGAAAATTGATATTACTATGTGCTGTGTTAACAAGCTGTACTGGCTAGAACTGATGAAAATTCCAGATTTTAGCTCAATCCCTCAGGATCTTGCGGCTTTACAAAATGTCACCATCATGCTTAATTCAGGAACATTAATAAATAATTAATAAAAGTCAGCCAATCCATTCTAAGAGATTATGGTTTTATTATTCTGGGAACAGGGATCAAATATTGGTAGTTTGTTAAAACCTAATATATTTTGGTATTGTTTTAGTATTTCTAATGTACAATGTCAAAGCTCTGAGAATTAAAAGATTGTTTTTAAATGAGTTGCTCCAAAAGAGTTTTAGGAAACACATTTAATTTTGCATGACCCATTATAACCATATATAATTAAAACTATCAAACCTGAAATAATATAGCCATCGAATGTAGTATTAAATTCAAATGTCAGAAGATAACGTTCAGCATTTCAGTCGTTATGGAAGAGATGAATTCAGAATATGTTGGATGACTTACAGCTTTTTATTTGAATTCAAAGCTTGAGAAATCTGTAGTTTACCCACTCCAAGCAGAGCACACGATCTTATAAGTAGTCCTACAGTGTATATTCTATAGTGATGGCATGAAGAGGTCTCTACAACCAATGCACAAAATTGATGTTGCCTAGTGGTACAGTGCCTGCCTGATGCGCGGTCGGTCTAGGATCGATCCCTGTCAGCTAACCACTGGGGTTTTTTCTCGACATAACCATATGTCTGACGCCGATATAACCGTAATTATAATGTGTTGAGTGCGTTGTTAAAAAAATAAAAATAAAAATTGATGTTGCACTTACACTTAATTTGTAGCTATGTTAAAAGGTGTTTGACAATTACAATTTAGTTGCATTTCGTTAAAATATGAGTATCTCTATAACCAGTGCATTTCTGGACATCGTAATATTTTGTAGTAACTCTGTATACATTTTTGTGTAAAATAATAATATCATACGTATGTTAAGATAGTTTAAAAAAAAGATAAAAGCAGGATGTTTATTTTTGTTGGGGGTGGGGGGACATAAACAGAAGTCCACTAGTGCTGGAAACTCTGGGTACTTTCTTTAAAGTAACATAGTATTAGTAATATTAATGTGTATTATTGTCATTGTGACAGTGTTGACACAATTGTCTTTTTCTGTCTTTTAGCTGCATTTATCATTTACCTGAATATTATGTTTATTCATGACTTTATGGTTAATGTTTTTTTATTTTTATTTTTTTATTAGGCTTTCCTGGAATTTACAGATGAGATGTCTGCACAGAACATGGTAGCCTACTACCAGACAACCCCAGCCCAAGTGCGCTCCAAGTTGTGCTACGTCCAGTTTTCAAACCACAAAGCCCTCAACATCAAGACTGATGCACTACATGCCTACCAGGTACAGCACCTGTCAGTGGAGACACTTTATATTGTTATTGTGTGGACAATGTAAACAGTTTTAATAACTGATTATATAAGGCCAGGGAGGGACAGTTTGTGCAATTTTTTCTCAGCAAATCTGGTTTAATTTAATACAGTTTTACAAGAACAAATATAAAAAATTGCCTCCTGCATCCTCGATGCAATTAATACTGGAATTCCCCCAAGAGGGGAATTTTTGTTCAATTTTCTCAATAATGTTCAGGATATTAAAGAAAATAATGATAGAACACGTGAGAAAAAAAGAAGATATTGTACCAAACATATTTATGACTCTACCTGCTAAGATGGAGATAACTGTTGAATTGTAATCGCTTGATCCTAGTGTGTAATCTTGCTGACATATCACATATTTTAATATCTTATAATGTAGAGAATGTCTTAATTAAGAGGTATGTTTTAACATGTACTGACTGGGGTCACAAAGTCTAACAATGGGTAGGCATGCTTAAAAACACGATAAATCTTAACCTTGTCCTTTACTCCAGTTTAACAAAGACATTTATGTTTTGTTGCAGAATGCCACAGCTCAGGCTGCCCTTCAAGCAGCACAAGCCGTGATGCATGCTCGAAACACTGGCAGCAACCCCGCGGCCGTTCTCACGCAGGAATCCTCCTCCTCATCTTCAGACCAGCCTTGTATCCTCAGAATTATCATAGACAACATTTTATACCCAGTCACACTGGAAGTTTTACACCAGGCAAGTACTAATACATTCCCCATCTCAAGCAGGTAGCTTTCAACTTGGCTTCTTCCAGGAAAAGAAATACTTTACTTTTAAGAAGGTGAAAGAGAATATGCAACTAGAATTAACTTGACACAATTGGCTGTATGGCGGATGCTTCGGTTTTTTGTGTAGTTCTAGTCGGTGACAGTTAATTTTTTATTTTTACTTTGTTTGAGAAATCAGATGTGCAAAATGTGTAGGAGGATCAGTGGTTGTTAAAGGGAAGTAATCACAAGTTCCTGTTTACTTTTAAAATGGAATGTAATTGCAGTTTCATATTTTTATTTCGTTGCCAATAGTATTTATTGAAATGTAAGTTGTTGTTTTTCAATTACATATGTGTGCATATGTGAAACTAAGTCAGTTGTTACAAGAAAATAATTATTAATTTTGTTTTGCAACGTTAATCATGTCAGAGGACAAGTTGCAAGGTTAAAGGTCAAAGTTAAAAGTTTGTTTTCTTTAATGTTGCAAGATGATCAGTCAGTATTAGATGCAATTTTCATATTTGTCTTTATGTTAATAAATTGATTGTTTTTAGGTATTCTCAAGATTTGGAAAGGTTTCCAAGATCATTACATTCACAAAGAACAGTAAGTTGTTTACTCTTCTTCAGGTTGTATTCTCACCAAACACTGATATCAGTCATTTTAAAAATTAAAAAAACCCCATTTTCTATGAAAGCATTTCATTGCCCTCTTTCCATCAGTTGTTTAGATACAAATAAATGCTAATTTTTATTACTAATTTAAACAAAGGCATATATGTGAACATGTATTCACAGTTTTGTTTTTGGCATAGTCATAAATTTTTGAATTCAAAGTAGTTTTATGTGATTTATTTATTTTGGTGTTTTTTTTTAATTTTCAGACCAGTATCAGGCCTTAATACAGTTTGCTGACTGCATCTCAGCCAGAACAGCAAAAGATGTAAGTGGAGTTAGTAAGAGAAGCGAGTGAAGTAATGGTAAAAGCGTAACACTGTTTTCAAAGGACATAAAACTGACTTACTAGATTTCAAGAATTTTACCTATATTGGACCCAATGTTTTTGTTTGTTTTTTGTGTTTTTTTGGGCTCTAATCCAAAGTGCCGCATATGCTTTCCTGCCTGTGTAAAAATGGCATATAAAAGATTCCTTCCTGCTTTTGTATAAAGTAACCTATATGGTGTGAGTGTGTTTCCTCTTGAATTATAGACCAAGTGTCAAAATAGCGATATGGTGGGACTGTAAATAGCCATACTTTAGAAGATGCCGATGTGATAATTAGATCATTTCACCGGTTTGAAATAACACCATACCAAAACATTACTTTATTATTATCACATTAGATTGTAATATGGCTACTGGTGTTGAGTTTTCATTGTTTCGTTATTGAGAAGGGATACCATGGAATTGGAAATATTTGTTTTAATGTTCAGTTTAGGTATATGTTTAATGTCCTGTGCTTGTTTTTTTTCAGCCATTAATTCACAAATTGAATAATTTAATTTTCATAGGTGATTTTAAAAACAACAACTTGTGCATGTATCTTTCAGTCTTTGGATGGTCAGAATATTTACAACGGGTGTGATACGTTGAAGATCGACTACTCGAAGCTGACCAACCTGAACGTGAAGTACAACAATGACAAGAGTCGGGATTACACGCGCCCTGATCTGCCGTCGGGCGACGCTGCAATAGACCAAGCATTACAGTTTTGTGGTGAGTCTTGGTTACCACCATTTCTTCACCAATGTGGCACCATCTGCTCACACAAGTTTGATGTGCTTTGGGTTTTTTATGCTGTTTCAACTGTGTTGTCTAACACTGAGAAATGTTTATTCAAACACAAATTATCTTTTCTTGAATGCAGACCCAATATGAATTGCTAATGGAACTGAACTGTCTACCTTTGGCAAAGAATATTCAGTATAGAAATGTTTTGCGTAGCAAAATTATGAAGTGAACAAGGGTTGAAATTCTAATGATAGTAATACCACAAATGCCTGACCATTGCATTTTACGTTTTATAATAAGTTCATCAATTTAATATTGTTTTAGTTTTGCAGCTGTCGATTAGTTTCTAAATGAACAAAACACAATTTTAGTTTTTTCCTGTTTAATAATAAAATAGTTGTGCTTTGTAAAATTTAAACAAGCAATTAAAAAAGTTATCTCATCCCCTTAAGTTGCAAAACAAACAGTTTGTGTATTTGCCATAGCTCTGTTCAGGAATGATCAGTTATAGGTATTGAAATAATTTCTTGTAAATTTAATTTAAAGATTTCTTATAATTAATTTTGATTTAAACCAGCATCGTAATAGATAGAACTTTAAATTTCAGATTTATACACCAATCCTTGTATGTATTTGTTAACTTTTTACTTTAATTTCACTCTACTTCTGGCAAATGCTCAGCTCTATTTTACCTGTATTACCTTTCACTTGACACCTGGTTTCTAAACAATACAAACAAAAACTCACTGCTAGGTTTTAAATAAAGTTTAAATAAGGTGACGTGGTACAGTCACTTCTTTTCATTCCATGCTTCCGAGTTCTTCACCATCTGTACAAGTGCTGGTGAACTGCTGCACTCAGTTTTAATTGTTTTCTTACTCCCACCTCAACACATTGTGTTAAGTGAATATTAAAGCTGCAGTCTGTAGGATAAATTTGTTATATATTTAAGCATGTAGAATAGATTATCCAGTTAGTGTTTACTCACGAGCACCATTAGAAATGTTAAATGATGAAAACATCTGTTAGAAATAAATTGGTAAATTACACTGAAAATTATGTCACTAGTTACATTCTTAAAAGCATTGTTCTTTGTCTGCAACTCTTTCTTTTCTCTTTTAAAATAAAAAATTCTCGGGTATGTCTGACTGTATTTTCTTTATTGTTGGCTTGATTTCAGTCATTGGACGAGTATTTTTCTTCTGTACATATATCACCTATTTCACAATCTCTACTTTAAATATTTATTTCAGACTACAAGCTGTGTTTTGTTATGATATGTGTATTCTATTCATTGTCTGTACATTATCTTATATAATAGTGTTTTGCAATACATGAATAACAGTGGTTTGAGAAGTATATAGCATATTTATGCTTGGTAATACCTACATTTAACCATTTGATGACATATATGTGGTATGTGGTATTCATGACATGTTAGTTCCCATATGTTAGTCACTACACCTACCCTGGTGTCTTACGTGCTGTATTTTGTGTTTTATTTGCATGCTTTTACGTTGCTGGCTTTAATCCGTTCCGCTTCTGCCTGACACTTACTGTACTTTCCAGCTGTTGCAGTCACTGTTAAGTGAATGTGCTCACGTACAAGGCAAAAGGCAATTGCATTCAAACTCTTTTTAATACCTCTTGATATTATTCACTTAATTTTAATATCGTGATATTAATTGCCCCAAAAAATAGAAGGCAAATAATCCATTTCTATTTGGAATCATGTAAAATGTTTGTTCTTTGGGATAAATGTTGATAGCATAGACATAAAAAAAGAGGAGAAAAAAAACAGAATTGCAATGACTTTTGACCTACCTGTACCATAGCTAACAACTCGTGGCTAATGTTGCTCTGGGTTTTTTCACACATTAACCAATCCTACCTTGTTTGTAACCATATTAAGGTGCACCTGGGGTAATATCGTCGCCGTTTGCCGCTGTGCCTGGGCTTGGACACCCCCACCTTACTGCATATGGTGCTGCCGCTGCTGCTGCCACGGCTGGAGGTATGCCGCTTACTGGTTCTCAGTTATCCATCCATCCATCCATAATGACTCGAAACTACACACACGGTGGTACCCAATATTGTTAACCAATTACATTCTAATCTAGATTACTACATGTCCTTACAACTGTACTCATGCTGTGTTTATGTTGAACTTTTCTGTTTGCTCAAGGCTTGACTTTTGACTCAATCATACATCATATTAGGTGCAAGGTTTGAGTCAGTAGTGAAGTCGTATTATGCAAATATAGTATTTATTATATTTATTATTATTATTCATTAGATTACTAACTGTATTCTAAAGGAACCCATCAAGACTATCATTTGGACATCATTAAAAGTTGCTGTACCTTCATTTAATATTATTATTGTCACAATTACAGCAAGAAATTTAATTTGTCTCATGCTTATGTAACCATCAGTGTATTCTGCTTAACAAAAGAGCTAGTTGGAGACTGTCTAGTAGAATGTCTTTTTTTCTTAAATATTTACTTTAACCTGTCTGATAAAGTATGTATCAAATCTACTCTTACAAATTTAATAAGTTCCTAAATAATTTTCATTTGTGTTAAAATTATTTTTTGAAAACAGAAAATACATACCGGGTATTACTTAGATGATGGGTTCCATTTAGAAGACCATGATGGGTTGCATGTTCAGTACTATTTGTATATAGAGAATTATAATTGTTACAACTCAAGATATTTGTTTTATCACAAAACAGAACTGTAGGATGATGAATGCTGCCTGTCTCTTCCAGGAAATGAAATTTAATTTTAATTCATTGGGTCATATTATATTCCACTGGGTTATTTTTGTTCCAACCAGTACTTCACAACAGCAGAGTTGAGAAAGAGCATATTAAAGGCATACTATCACACATTTATGGACCTTATTTCTCTAAAAATGGATAATAAATAAAAAATTACATTAATTGTTGTAAACCAAATCTAGCAAT
Organism: Dracogyra subfuscus; assembly: GCA_016106625.1. Classification (NCBI taxonomy): domain Eukaryota; kingdom Metazoa; phylum Mollusca; class Gastropoda; order Neomphalida; family Peltospiridae; genus Dracogyra; species Dracogyra subfuscus. The sequence continues at coordinate 20,104 of JAECMU010109045.1, forward strand.
CACATCACCTTAACTGAAATATGATGGAGTGAAATCCATGTCATCCCTCTCGGCCGTTTTAGTTTTTCAATTATGGACCATTGCCACAATTCAGTTATTTTTACAAAATGTCATTATCAAATGGAGTATGGTGGTTATGAAGATGGTTCAATAAAGTAAGTTTAGGAACAAATCAAATTATTTTTGTTCGGGTAATACTTTGTTAGACCATTAAATAGGTCAGTGGTCTGTAACAGTATGCCTTTAAAGAACTTTTGCTGCTGTCAGAACTAGCCTGTGTTCAACCAGACAGGCAGCCAATTTCTTCTCTAAAACACCAGATCAAGACATTACAATTTATTAGACATTAAATGAACAATGTTCTTGGGTGTTAATCATTTGTTTTGTTTCGAGCAGCATTCACCATTATTTGAGAGAAAGATAAAACCAGTACCTTGAGGCAGTAATCTGTTGATTTATCCTGCAATTTACAGTTAATGTGGATATACAGAAATACTGACAGGGATTTATCCAGTCATTCCATTGGTCCTAACATG
>JAECMU010109059.1:0-12613 GCA_016106625.1 Dracogyra subfuscus
TGGGCTATGCTGCCCGCTCTGGCAACATGATGTTAGAACCTTGCTTGGATGTGACATTGAAAGTATCATTTACTCTGCTAACACAATGTTAACATAAATTATATGAGAGAAAAAGCTGGAGTTGTCGTCTCCACAACTTGCTACACTCACCAGGTCCAAGTTTTCGTCCATGGGAGCTGCCACTCACTCCAGGAGAACCCTCGTTGGGTTGAGGAATGTCTCCAAACCCCAGGAACTGGTCAGATGAAATAGTGTTGTCTGAAAACAAAGCAAGTATTGGACATTTCAAAAACTTTCTTAACACCACCATCACACACTGAGAGGCAGTAATTGCAAAATGTTCCAAAAATTCATTTCAATAATTATTTGGTGCTTGGAATTTTAAGAACGTGGAATTTCTTTTTTTAAACCTGACATATAGTATAAATCAACACCAAATTTATACTTAATCTAACAAAACTGAATGGAAAATGCAATAATATCAACATAATAAAATTTGTTACATTGTGTAATTGTTAATGGGCTTTTTTTTAGTTCTTTTAAATTAAATTAATAACTGCCCCAAAATGCTGATTTAGAACTGACTCCACTAGCAATTAGAACTTTCTTAAGTTAGAGTTAAACTTGGTTAATATGAATTTTAACCATATTTTAGGTCAAGGCATCCAAATAATGCATCCCAACCTCATCCCATAGTTGATAGCTGTAACTTGGTGCAAGCGAAATGAAGTTACAGGCATATAATGTTATTTATACATTTTGACAAAACTTTCAGACACTATTGGTATATTCTCATTATGAAATATGAATTAATTAAATATTAATTACTTTGAAAACAACAAAGAAACATCAAACTAATATTCACAATTGAGTAAGTTTGCTTACATACATATACGTATATATTATAATCATCAACGAGTATAATTGGCAAGAAAATAATGATGTACTCTTGTATTTTCTACAGAGCAAACACAAAAGGTAAATAAAGACTGAGTCTGCATAAACAGGCTGAAAGGACATGGTCGGATACCTAGCATGTTCATTTACAAAGCTAACAACCTGAGAATGCATTCTGTCACAGCTGCCTTGCACGCCATGGGATGTTCGGTGAGTTAAACAAATAAGTTAGAACACTTTTAAACACATTCTTACCTCGTCCTCCAAAAGTGTTGCTGCCTCTTCGCAACGGATCAAGCCTTCCTAGAGAGAAAAACAAAAACCTTTTTGAATAATTGGTGGAAAAAAAACACTATATTTTTATATGACACACAAAGAGCCAGGTGACAGAAATACATGTATATGACACAAATTGTTACCAACATGCAATTTGCTTGTAAAAAAACAAAATTATTATTATAAAACAGCAGTGAAATTTCAAAGTGCTTTTAGGACTGAATAATATTTGTATTTAAACCAAGCAAATAAAATACTTTCAAAGATGACTATGTTGTTAAGCTATTACATGCACCTTTATCAAACAAAACAAAAAATGTTTCATCATTAATAAAAAATAAAACAAAATATACATTTGTCATTTATGCCTTTCCCTCAGGTTTTAATTTTCTCCTGACAATAAATACACTGATGAAAATTTCTGTGATAGGACATACTTAAATGTTAACAGATGCTTCACTGGAGCAATGATGTTTTAATATTCTGTGAATATTTCATGACCCAGCGGTCCTCGCCATTTCTAGTACTCACCACTCAGTTTTCTGCCTCGGGAGCTCCCAACATCACCCGGTTTGCCTTCACCTAACATGGAAATTATGTCATGGTCGGGATTCACAGATTGTAGAACAGTATTCTCAGATTCTGAAAACAAATATTGTTGAAAGTAATTGCCTTTTGAAACTAGAACAGCAAATGAAATAGGTGGCTGCTAAATCATTAAAGTAAATTTTGTTTTATTTAACGATGCCACTAGAGCACATTGATTTTTTTTATCTTATCATCGGCTAATGATGTCAAACATATGGTCATTCTGACAGTTTTTAGAGGAAACCTGCTGTCATGATAGCATAAACCATGGCTTTTCTTGAACCAGTTATGGATCACTAGTCGGTGCAAGTGGTTTACATCTACCCTTTAAGCCTTGCAGACCACTCACTCAGGATTTGGAGTTGGTATTTGGATTAAAAATCCCATACCTCGACTGGTATCCAAACCCAGTACCTACCAGTCTGTAGACTGATGGCCTAACCACATTGCCAACCGAGACTGGTAAAATAAAATTAAAGATGCAATCCAGTAAAACTTCTGTATAACAAACACCAATATAGAGAACACATGAATTCTCACTCAATAACTATAAAATCTCAAATAAGACAGGCTGAATGGATGAATGTTTGATGATGCCCCAGCATGAAAAAGATATCGGCTACTGGGTGTCAAACTATGGTATCCAATATGATTAAGTAACATCAAAGGGACATCATAAATGAGATGTATTATTTTATAATTATTTTAGTGTTTTTTCTGGTCTTTAAAATGATGCATAGGTATTAGGCAGTGTGTTTTTATGATTGTTCATAATTTAATAATTTTGCAGTGGGATTTAGCTCAGTCGGTTTAGTGGTCGCATTAGGTGCTTGCATCGCAGGATTGAACCACCTCGGTGGATACATTCAACTGACTGGAGGTTTTTACGTTTCAACCGGTGAACCACAACTGGTCAAAGGATGTGGTATGTGCTTTCGTGTCATAAATTTCAACTTTAATAATTTCTTTAGACCTCATTACAATAACTGTTGTTACGACGACATTTACACCATCTGACCACAATATGTCAGGAACAAACGTACACCAATGTTATTCTGTTCATTACACCAGAATTCACACCTTTCGACATTGACAGAGCAAATTAGGAACAAGTGTGCACCCAACATCTAAAAACATCTCTTTACAGTGACATTACATAATCACAAATGCCATAGTACGTTGTCGGTACACACAACCATTTGGTATCCTTGATTTTGTAATGAGCCGTCTGAGTTACCGATGTCGGTAAACTCTGTAGAACAATGAAGTCTACTAGATTTATGATATTTTATTAACGAAGTATGTCCCAACTGATTAGATGAACTGTGAATGCGCGTGAATGATTAGTAATAAAATACTTAGTATTTAATGATGGTCTGTGAACCACTGGGTTGTTTATCATTCCAGCGAGTGCACCATGACTGGTATATTAAATGCCTTGGTGTGTGTTATCTTGTTTGTGGGATGATGAATATAAATGATCATTTGCTACTATTGACACCCAATAGCCAATGATTAATATATCGATATAACGACAAATGTGACCAGGGACGAACTTGGTCGTTGTAACAAGGTCTGACTCTGTGTGTGTGTGTGTGTCTGTGTGTGTATTAACTATTACAGTTATCTCCCTTTGCAATTGTTCTAATCAACTTACCTGTACCTTCTTGCACTGTTTGAAATTCTTCTGGAGAGAGGGACCCTTCTCTAATAATGGTTCCCTCTCCAAAGTCGTCTATTTCTGGCAATAGTAATGGGACTGAATCAGGTGTCGTTGGCTTCACAGTTGCTGAAATATGAAAAGAATATGATAAATAAATGATGTTTATTAAAAACAACAATAGAAATATTAACCAAAAAATGTGTGTACTCAAACAATAACAGTAGGATTTTTTTTTTAAACATTTGCTCTCAAAGTCCATTTTGAACAAATGAACGAATGAATGTTTAACGACACCCCAGCATGAAAAATGCATCAGCTATTGGGTACTGGCAATACAAGTACTTTAGGCAACACAGAAAGTATCTCAGTATGTATCTTAAACCCATTTCAACACAATATAAATAAGTTATTCATTAGAACTAAAATGTAAACCATTGTGGTCAAACAATTTGATAATTTAATGAAACTTAACAAATATGTTTACTTAGTTGTTTACTATTGGGGAGTTTCAGTAGGAAAATTGTAGGCAAATACTATTTATATTTTGTCATGAACACAGTGTAGTATAGGAGAAATCACTTTATATACAAACATTTTATTTCAAGATTAAGTTTTTGTCTTAACAAAATCTCATTACTGTAGAACAATAGAACACACAGACCATGACACACCCTACTAACATTTGTCTCAAGCAGAAAAAAACAATTATAACCTATAAACTGTATAATATTTCATCCCGATTTCACATTAATAGGATGGGTTGAATACCTTGAGTTGGAATTGGAGTTTCTGTTGTTGGTTTTCTAGTACTACGAGCTGTGGGTGTCTTGACATTTGCACCATTGGATGCCAAGGCAATGAGCTGTTCATTTCTCGACACACACATGTCAAAGGTCATCTCATTATCATAGGTCCAGTCACTGTGTTCATCAGCCACCATGTTGATCTGCCAGCGGTACTTGGTTCTGCCAGGAGGACAGCCGACACACTTAGTCTGCAGAGACACTTGGTGGTTGGCGTTCACCCATCGTCCTTCACACTGGTGACAGTGAATGCTCAGACTGCAATAACAAAATATATAGAATAATAACTATATATATATAACTAGATATATATATCTATATATATATATATATATATATATATATATATATGAAAGAAAATATTTCGGTGGAATTAAAAGCCTTGCCTACCATAAACATGTTTGGTAAACTGTGATAAGCATCCTTAGATGCAACTATAAACCAAGTTTTACTGACCTAGGATTTATAGTTTGAGTGAAAGTGATCTAAATGTGAAACTTTAACGTCAAATAGCATTTTACTAAGCTGTGTTAGAATCGTGTGGCACAATGTCTCAGTATTCTAGTGCCATTTTGCCTCCTTAATCAATGTCATGATGCTCTGAACATGCCTTTTTCAATAATTCATAAATTGCCTGTATAAAAAAACTCAGAAAATGCATTATTAATTAATAAAACATGCCTGTTATATATTCTGCCATTAATGTATTAAAGCAAGCAATTTATTTACATTTATTTTAATTAAGTTTTGTCTTTTAATGGAAAAAACCAAAGTACCTTAAAAATGGTGAAAATGCCCCCAGAACTGTTTAGTCTACCATGCCTTGCCAAATTTCTAGGGAAAACAATTATAAAATTTAACATGTTTCTAACATTCTGCCCAACATGTTTAAAACATGCTTACCTAATAACATTATGATCTGGAACAACGTGAACCACTTGGTCCGTGCCAGACTGTTTCCCATCCGGCGTGGACACCGTCAAGTTGAACAGAAACTCCTGTTCATCACTCCTCAACCATGAGCCTGGGAACACCAGCGTCGATGTGTTCATCACAACATTACCAGATTCAGAACGGTTGAAGCAGGTGTCGTTGGGAGACTTCAGTGTGGTACAGTTCCATTGGAATCTATGAACAATTGGAAAAAATACTTTAAATATGATGGCCCCATCACAGTTAAAAAGAAAGTGATATATACTGAATGCTATTAAATAATGAAAGTCTTTAAATGTGCTATATGTAGGCTGAATTAGGATACAACACTAGCAGAAGTGGAAGAAACAACATTTCTTATGGTCAAGAAGGTGGACAGGGCAAGAAACTGCTAAGAGGCCAGGTCCTAATATGAACTTTATTCATCGATTTTGGCAAATTTAATTTCTAGTTTCTTTACACTTTGTCTCTGATACAGGGTTCGGGTACAGGGGTGAGACATGAGAACTTATGCCCTTTCGTATCCATCCTCACACCAAAAAATATTTAAGACTACCAGACTACCAAGATAGCACTTTTTCAGTGATCATGATCAACATGTTTTTTTTAAGGAAAGCTAACTTTTATATTATGTTATTTGTTTCTACCTTCTCATATGATATATGACATACATGTTTGACATGCAACAGCCAATGTGTTTTTCGTGTTGGGTATCATTAACCAGTCATTTATCGCAATCATCCTAAAAGCAACTCACGTAATGTTTGAACTGTGTGGATGATCTGGGTCGGAGGACTCTGACCCATCTAGCAGCACGACTCCACTTCGACTGACTCTCCTCAACACACCGCCCTTAATGATGCTCTTCAGAGGAGAGGAAAAAATCCTCACATCTGCCTCCTCCTCGGAATACACCAACGGTAAAGTGTTCTTCATCTGAACCTAGAGGTAAAGAATTCAAATTCAATTAATTCAATAATTGAAGGTATTAATGAATTATTTCATTAATAATTAATTTTTATTCTGACATACACTGTATTTGAAATACAATCCTAAGGTACTGTCTAGGAAAGATAACTAATTATTTTTAGAAAAAAGGCCCACTTAATTGGATCAAACTTTAAACCTTCAAGTAAAATATATAAATTTAAAGATGATTTAATGATTACCATTGTCCAGTTGAACTATAAAGGTGGCCATTTCATCATCATATTTATAAATGTACATAAATACAGTGAAACCTTTCTAAATCGGATCAAGCTGGCGACCAAATATTTAGACAGGATCCGGTATTGAGAAAAATAGGTCACATTTTACAACTTAGAACATTCAGGACTATAAAACTTGACCAGTTTTGACAGAATTCCGGTTTGATCAGGGTCCAGTTTAGACAGGCAGGGTTTCTGCCAAAGGGTAAAACAGGTATTGTTTTTGATTGACAATTTGACAAAATTAACAACTCTTATCATTACTGAATGATTTTCTTAACCCTAACTCTACATCTAACTCATTTTCTTTTTGGGGGAGGTCCCCCATACTCCCAGTCGACTGTGGTTGCATTCAGCACACACATTGTAAATATTAATTCCATAGCGCCATAACCAAAAATTTCTTTCTGGCAGAAACCCTGAAATTTTTCACTGTATATTGACTGGCAACTTCAAACCTAATGCCTACAACTTAGTGTTGAGTGATATGGTTGGTAGGGGCCTTGTCATAAGAAAATAATTACCAAGAGCCTGCTTACCATCAATTTGGCTTTGTACTTGCCAAGTGGCAAGGCTACAGCTGGAAGAATGAGGACTTGGTGGTACAATGTCTCGGTGTCCTTCACTGTCGGAACGACCATCCGGCCAGTGTCGGCGCTGCGGAATGTCCAGAAGTAGATTACCTGGGAGGTCACTGTACAATTCACAACAACTCTTGACTCTATGTACACCATTTCAGATTGCAGAAAATTAAACTGAAAACAGAAAATAATTTTTTTGCAAAACATGTTCTGAACTACATGACATAAATGAACTGCTGCATCAATGTTTACTTCTCCAAACAGGCACCTGTATATAGCATAGGAATTGTACTTTATATAAATTAACTAACTCAATATGTTCCTTACCATAAATATTTTCCAAAACATTTCTTCACCTCCAAAACAACACTGGGTCAGTAGCGTTTATTTTATGATTTTTTTAGTATCTATAGTACATGTCAGATCCTTTAAAACTTGTAGTAGTAAAAGAATCCTAAAAAACATGGTCACTTGTTAGTGCCATCATTAGGCTATCAAACATTGAAAAAGCAATTTACTGAAATCAACTGACCTCATTTTATTTCTAAAGGCAAATGCACTTCTAGCCTTCTAGCTAATAAAAAGGTCTTTACTATGCACAATGTTTATTAAGTGTGGCAATAACTTAAAGACGGAATTCAAGAAAGACAAAAAAAAATATCACGCGGCATACAAAGATTGATTAATTGCTACTTGGAAGTATTAGTGAAGATCAGAATGGCTGAAGGCTTAGTATTATGTGACAACGACAGTCGACATTCAATAAAACACTTCAACACAGAAGCTGCAAGGAGGTGTTGTCAGCTTGTTAAGAAATGTGAACATTCTGACAGGAAAAAAAGAAATGGCAATTAACTGAAATGGCAACAATTTGTTGAATCAGCAGATATTACGCTGTCGACATTCGTTAATTATGACACCTGGTCTAGACCTGCACTTCTCAAGTACTTTTACCCCAAGCCCCTCTAAAGAGTCAATGGTTTCACTTAACCTCTTCTTTTCACAGTAGGCCCTTCATTGTAGTATTTTTCACTGATCACGTGTGCTCCTCAACCTTAACCTGGAAAATATCCTGCTTCCCTCAACAAACTCTTGCTGTACAGAGATAGAAAACTCTGTTAACGTGCCCATATACCATGAAGATTTCAGGCACTCCCATCCTGGGTTTAACCTTTGACATTCACCAATGACAAAGTCCAGGACAGGATGAGCACTACAGGATTACAGAAGAGTCATAAGTTATTCCTGATTAGCAGCAAGTTTGTCATTTATATGGACTTTCCTAGACATGACTGCCAATACCAGTTTTCGTTACGTCAGTTGTGGAGAATAGGTTGTATTGTACAATTCACCACTTGTGGGTTTACCATTGTGTTTCGGAATGGGTGTATCTTCTAAATGAGCTACATCCTGCCAGTAACTAGTAATAGAAACATTTCCAAAAAATAGACACTAATTATTATTAAAACTACTTTCTAACAAATACCACTCAAGAACTATTTCTAAAATCAGGGTTTGGTTACTTCACATACAGGAATCACACCAACACACTATCATCAGGACATTGCCAAAAATTTCCAAAATATTCCAACAGCACCAACTCAAAGACCGTTTTCAAACATGGTAGTATACAATAGGTTTGTTTGTCATTATGTATATTCAAATGATGGTCACTGTTCACCAGTTAGGAAACCGTTTAGATGATCTGCAAACTTACACTTGATAGTCCAAGATGATAGTATACAATAAGTATGTTTGTCATTATGTATATGCACACGATGGTCACTGTTCATCAGTAAAGAAACCATTTAGATGATCTGCAAACTTACACTTGGATAGCTTTTCCCCTGAGGCTGCACGATGGATATTTTAGGCGGCTTGCAAATCTGCTGTAGAACAAACAACTTGAGACTGACTGACTCGGAACTCACTGGATTGGCAGCTGTGACATTCACCACATACACTCCAACCCTACAAAACACGGTTACAGAAACAAGCTGTTAATTTTATGAACCAAGCTGTAAATATGACATTAATTTCATGAAACAAGCTATAAAGTCTTACATTAATTTCATTGACCAAGCTATAAAGTTACATTAATTTCATGATTCAAGCATTAAGCCTTACTTTAATTTCATGAACTAGTCTGTAAAGAACTGCATTAATTTCATGAACAAAGCTGTAAACTTCTACTTCAATTTCATGAGCCAAACTGTCACATTTTACATTAATTTCAGGAACCAAGCTGCAAAGTCCTACTTTAACTTCATGAACCGGTCTGTAAAGAACTGCACTAATTTCATGAACCAAGCTAAGCTGTAATGCCTTGCATTAATTTTGATTAGATTTTGTTTTTTATTATTCACCATAATCAATGCCCATTTAGACACTTTAATATAATCCTCTTTCACAAGTAGCTTGTACAAAGTGGATAATCTGTTCAGCAAACAATCACCGTTATTTGCCGATTGGAGAAATAATGCGAAAGAATGGGTAGACTTCCAAAGCTTCATTCATAGTCTGTGATTCCTTTGTTTTGGATTCTGTGCGTTCTGGCTGCTAGTCGAGCAGTGCGACAATCAATCAGTAACAACTTAAGACTGTCAATAAACATTTGTCGCCTGTAAACATTCACAACCAGCTAAATGCAAAATGACAGTGTGTACTTTTTTCCTTCTTTTTTTATAGTTCAGTGAATTAATCCCAATAATTAATGGAAGCCAACAAACAGGTTGGTATGACATAGGCTGTTATTTTTTAGTTGCTAAATATCGAAAACCACATATTTTGTGGAGTACCAAGTTGAAAAAGATATATGGGCCAGTGCTAATAAAACTTGAAAAGTCTAGTCTCAAGTCAAAAAGCAAGTAATTACTGTCTTAAATCTGGACCCCATTTTTATGAAGTGCTAAAATTGGTATTAAAATTGCCTTACGTTCGTAAGGTACCGGTAGTTAACCTTAGATTACTGGATTCATTTCTAACAAAAACCACGTTGAGTGGGTACAAGTTTATAATTTTTACTCACATATATTCACTTAAATGTTTAATAAATATATAAAATGAAGTGCATATAAGAATTGGTAAGTATTATTTTTGTGGATTTTTTAATTTTTATGATATTTTAGATCAGTTAATGGTGATAAAAATTTGGCAAAAAACTTTAAAAGTCACATTTACTTACGGGGATTTGTGGCCAGCTGTCAAGTATTTATGTCCATTATTCCCGATAACAGTGTTTTTATGACCAGAATTAAAAAATTTAAATGATTCATATCCCAATATTTGGTGATTTTTGTTCTTGGTAAACGATCAAATATATTATCAAATTAGCTGTCACAATCAGCATATCGATCTCTAAAAATTACTGCCATGTGCCACCATTGTTGTCAAGAGAAAATACTTGCCGAAAACAAAACTCAAAATTCCAATGTATTTTCCCTTGAAAAACAACAAACAAAAGCTACAATGCTGTAAAATAAAATGTTTCTTGTTAAGAAAAATGTGTTCAAAACAGCGAGATATTGGGAAATATATGCACTGTATACAGTGTACAGTATGTCAACTGGCGTGATGTTAGGTGACATATCTCGCCTGCAGTAGTCAGAAGGTTAAGCACTTACAGTGATTTTATCAATAAGATCGCTTGTCTTTAAGACCTTTCACGCTAAATAAAAATCTAGTTTAATAATTGTAAATATTTAACCTTTTTTTACTTTTACTTTTACTTTTATTTGAGATGCTTATATCCAACTGAGGATCAAGCACACGGTCCTGGGGGACAGGCAGGATTAGAAATGTAATGAATATACCCTATATACATCCCTGTATTTTAAAAGCCAACAAAACAGACAATAGTTAATGGCGTTCACTTACTTCTGGAAGATATGCCAGACTGTACTGTTGATAACAGTATAGCTGGGTGTCCCATCTCCGAAGTTCCACGTGAAGTTGAGGTGATCGCCTTCCCATGTGGCAGCTGTGAAGTTGATTCTCTTCAAGACAAGGCTGTCACCGACACTAGTAAGACTCAGTTTTCGAATCCGACTCACTATCTGCAGGTCAACCGGGTCCGATACAGCTCGGCCATGACAATTATGGGCCGATACTGAAACGGTGTAACTGCAACACAAAATCTAATGTTTTAAAATGTGTACCCGAAAAATGCAATATATAGAATATTTTTCTGGTTGGTTTTTTTTTTTTTTAATTCATTAGCATATTTAAATTAATTTAAATAATTATATATAATGCACTAGTAGGATTAAAAGAATAAGAGATGTGTTTTCGCCAAAAAAGAAAAAAAAAGCAAGTACTATAAATCATGAAAATAAAATAAAACAGAACTGCATAAAACCTGATTAAATTCCACAAATAGACACATAACTACTGGACACTGGACACTGGCTGTCTGTCTTCCTCCAACTATGTTTTATTACAGATATTTGTAGCCATTCTGGTTCAAAATTGCTCTTAAAGTAGTTAAAGTAGTCAGTGCTAATAAAGCATGTTCATCAATTTCCAAAACAAATCTTGTTTCGGACAAAACAGATATTTTTCTTGTGCTTTAACCAATTTCTTATAATTATAAAGCTAGGGCTATGAACTTAATGGTTATATGCATGAAATAAATGTTCAAATTCAGAATTTAAGTAGTTAAGTGTCATAGAATTACGTAAACAGTGACGTCATTTACAGAAATAACTGTTGATTTTTAATGTTATAATGATAATTTAATACTGACACCTTAGGAAGACAACCAGACAATATTAACCAATCAGAAAGAAGCTTTTAAAAGCATGTGACAACCTAACCTGGACAAATATCAACCAACTAACCTTCCTGATTTTGAAAATCTGTAAGCAATTGAATTTTCATTCTGGTACGGGTTTGAATTTTTCTTCTGGTAAGGGTTTGATCCGAAAAACCAAGTATAGTATTTCACGATGCCAGGTATGTTTGGGAAAGGAATCGCAGTGTACTCAGCATTTTCTCCCGTCGCCAGTATCAGCTTGTGCACCGTCAGGTTGACCCCTTGTATTTCATCAACAACATGCACCACTGCGCTGTCAGACACCTCGCCCACTTGATTGCTGGCAATTACCTGGATCCTCCTCTCGGCGGCAGTCCGGTACTGGTGCTTTATGCTGGCTCCTGGAAAGAACATAACAAAAGAAAGGAATATTAAAAGAAAAAACTCCCAAATAAAGTATTTAATCAGCAGCAGCAGCGGTTCATAAATCATGGGAAAGGAAAAGAAAGGAATGTTTGCTTAATGACACCTCTGCATATTTTACAGAACTCTATTGAAGTTAAAAGTTTGTTTCGTTTATTAACACCACTAGAGCACATTGATTTATTAATCATTGGCTAAAGGATTTCAAATATTTAGTAATTTTGACTGCCTTAGATGAAACCCTCAACCTTTTTTTATTAGTTGTAAGAGATCTTTTGTATTCTGCATCATCAAACAGATATGATAGCACATACCACAGCCTTTGATATACTGGTGCACTGGCTGAAAGGAGAAATAGTCCAATGGGCCCACAGATGGGGATCGATCCAGGACCGACTGTGCATCAGGTTTACCATTAGGCCAAGAATATAAAAGAAAACTCCGAAACAAATTATTTAATTAGCAGTTAACTTTCTAATACAGTGGTT
>JAECMU010109086.1:0-10278 GCA_016106625.1 Dracogyra subfuscus
CATGAAGTGGCGACAGCGGGTTTCCTCTCAATATCTGTGTGGTCCTTAACCATATGTCTGACGCCATATAACCATAAATAAAATGTGTTGAGTGCATCGTTAAATAAAACATTTCTTTCTTTCTTTCATATTAAATTAAACTGAAAATAAAGTTGGTTTCATTTAACGACACTAGAGCACATTGATTTTTTTATCTTATCATCGGACATCAAACATACGGTCATTTTGACAGTTTTTTAGAGGAAACCCACTGTCGCCATGTACAACAAGCAGTAAAATATCTTTTATTTGCTCTTCCCAAAGGCAGGATAGCACAAACCATGGCCTTTGTTGAACCAGTTATGGATCACTGGTCAGTGCAAGTGGTTTACACCTATCCACTGAACCTTGGAGAGCACTCACTCACTCAGATTCACTCAGGGTTTGGAGTCGATATATAGATAAAAAATCCCATACCTCAACCAAGTACCTACCAGCCTGGAGACTGATGGCTTAACCACTGCACCACTGAGGCCGGTCACCCTGTGGGTAAAACCCAGGACTGTTTGGATTTGCTACATGTTCACTTACATTTATCACAAAACAAAACAAAGACCCATTTGATGGCAGAGCATTGTAGCTAGCGATAAAGTTGTAGTTACATGTATGTGGCACATTAATCAAAGCACTCACACTCAGGGTTTGGAGTCGGTATCTGGATTAAAAATCCAATGTCTCGACTGAGATCCGAACCCAGTACCTAACAGCCTGTAAACCAATGGCCTATACACGACGCCAGTTAAATTAAATAGAAGTACCACAAATGGTTGGTTACCTTAAGAAATATGGGCAAGTGAAAAAAAGATATGGGTCAAGTGAATATCTATCTGATTGGCACTTGCCCAGTGCAAGTAATATTTTAGAAAATGTTTTGAATCTCTGACCAAGTTGTACTTGTACTAACAATTAACAACTAACCAATTGACCTGGACAGACAGCCCAGATAGCTGAGGTGTATTCCAGGACAGCATGCTTGAAGCTTAATGGGATATAAGCAAAAAATAAAAGTTGAAATGAAATAAAACTATTGTACACAGCAATAAACCAGGGTCAATGGCTTTAAATTCTTCTTTACCCACCAAGCGTGACTCACCTTGTCTGTGAAGGCCATGTGACAGGCTTTACACCTGTACCGGTGTTTCTCGTTAACGTGAATCTTCAGCACCCCAGCCAGCCTCGTTCTGAACGTGCCGCAGTAGATGCAGGTGCGCAGTCGCTGGTGACACTTGACGACCTCACTGCCCGGCATGATGTTGATCTTGATACCAGACTTCCTACCCACTCCAAACGAGTCTGTCATTGGTGTCGGAGCAGATGGAGCACATGATGTCAGACCAGCAGAAGATCCTGCTGTAACTTTTGGCTTTTTCACAGAGGACATCTTGCTTTTGTCATTTGAGAGAGCTTTTGTTTGGTTCTTCGTAGTCTTTTTAGCATTCAAACATTTTGGTGTTCTGTCCATCATAAATGTTTTTGCATTCAAACATTTTGGTGTTTTGTTCTCCATCATTTTAGTATTCAAATATTTTGGTGTTTTGTCCTTTATAATTGTTTTAGCATTCAAACATTTTGGTGTTTTTTCCTCCATAATCTTTTTAGTATTTAAACATTTTGGGGTTTTGTTCTTCATAATCATTTTAGCATTCAAACATTTTAATGTTTTGTCCTTTAAAATATTTTTAGTGTTCAAAACCATTGGTGTTTTTTCCTTTAAAATATTTTGAGTACTTAAATGTGTTGGGGTTTTGTTCTTCAAAATCTTTTTCTTCAAGTTATCCTTCTTTGAAATGTTATTAATTTTATCTCTCTGCCGTACTGTATTTGACTTTTGCACCTTCTTATTCAGCACATGTTTTGACAGATTCATATCTGACGAGGACATCTTTCTCCTTCCACGTTTCTGTCTGTCTGCTTGAAGACTTTTTGAATCTCTTTTCTTTGTGAGTTGTTGATTCAGTTTGTGAAGAGCCTCAGAGACCGCTTGCTTGGCTCGATTCATTCTGTCAGGCTTAAAAACCATGGCCACTTTCTTCTTCACGGCATTTTCTTGTTTGTCCTTGAAGAGCACTTTGCAGCATTTGTTTCTGGGAACTGGACTACTGGTTGTGACCCTTTTATTCAAGGCTGATTTTAGACAGCCAGTTTTCCTATAGGAACCTCTTTTATCATCTTTGTATGGGCTCTCAGTTGACTGTAAGGCTCCGGTTTTCATCTGCGTTTGTACACATACATCTTTAGGGGCACCTGAACTTTGAACATTTACTGCCAATTCTTCAAGGCATTTAGTATGTTTTCCTTCTTTGCTCAGACTTGTTTCAAATTTACAGTCTCCATTTTTTCTGGTTGGAACCTGCTTGGTTTTCTTGTTACTTCCTGAAACTGGTAACCTTTCAATGGACTTCAGATTTGCACGATTTTCACCTTTGGCTTCAGCCTTTTCCATTCGACACTTCCTACTGGAATTGTTTTTGTCATTAACCCTAATGTTTACATAATCACAAGGTGAAAACACCAGTCTCTTCTTTACAGGTCTGCCACGAGGATTTTTTAATGTAGACGGTTTACCAAGATCTTGCAGTTTTCTCTTTCTACCAACTTGCACAGTAACACCATTCTGCGCCTCTGACCTTGATTCCATAGAACTGCTGTATATTTGTTCAGTCTCAGATCCAGCTGAAGGATACTTGCAGGCTTTATGCTCATCTTTATTCAACAGCACTGAAGCCTTCGAGTTTGAAGCAGGTTTTCCTTCCTTTGCATGGGTAATAAAAGAACCACTTCTTGCCACACCTGTGCTTGTTCCAGTCACTTGTAAATCAGACAGCATCAGCAATGAAACCACACGATTCACCTCTGAGTCATTGACAGACCGGTCCTTTGACAAACAGCTTTGTATTTCAGCAGAAGTATTGGTGCTGCTCGTGCAATTAGTCTCTCTTGTATCCAAAGAAATAGTTTTCCCAACTGGCACAGCATGGATTCTACTAGATGAAGAGCATTCCAATTTTTCAACAGACATGTCCTTGTTAAATGACTCGATTTGTGTTTTCTTAACAAAATCATTTGCAGATGTCCCTACTGGTTGAATGTTCTCTTCAGAACCATTCTGACCAGAAACAGAAGTATTTTTGCTACTTTCTTCAAAAGAAAAAGATTGTTTTGTCATCTCAGCATTAGTATTTTTATTAGAATTAGTTGCTTTTTCCACAGAAGTGTTATTTTTTCTCATACAAGTATTTGTACCAGAAATATTTCCTCCTGAACCATTTCCCCAGGAAGCAGAAGCATTTTGACCAGCTCTATGTACTTGCAAAGCAATAGGTTGTCTGTTCATCTCAGCAGAAGTGTGATCAGAACTATTTGCTTGCTCTATAAAAGCAGAAGTATTTATACAAGCACTATTTTTTTGTGAAAATGGAATATACTGACCAGAATTATCTGCTTGGAAGGCTGACGTGCGTCTGTTCACTTTTGACACATTCATAGAAGAACTGTTTGCTTCTGTAGCAGAGGTGTACACACATTTTCCAAAACTATTCACTTCAATAGATGAAGAAACCGATTTCAGCCCAGACGTCTGCTTTGTACATCCAGCAGCCGCCTGCATATTCAACTCTGCAGACATGTCCTTATAACAACTATTTGTATTGACGGCATAAATACCTTTTCGCAACTCAGCAGATGCATACTTATTCATGTTGTAGGAACCAGCAGAAGTGTCCAGGATTTCGAGGACATTCGACTGTCGCTTCACTTTCAAACGGTGGACGTTTTTATCAGCAGTCCTTTTCTTACATGCACTTCGCTGCTGCATTTTATGACTAGAACTGGCAGGCGAAATATTTACAGATGTCATATCAAGCTTGACGCAGTTGACCGTCAAATAGCGTTTAAAATGTGGCATGAAAACACTTCGCTTTTCCTTTCTCACGACATTCCGGTGATGCCACTGCCTGTTCACTGGAGTGTTCTGTTCATGTTTCACTGATCTGCTACCCTGAGCTGTGTTCAGATGAAATGCACCAAAACATTTCGAGTCGACTTGACACCGACCTGTGTCAGATTGTGCTGCACCAAATTGACCCGAGTCAGACTGTGCTCTACCAGAATGAGCTGAAGCAGACAATGCCGAGTCACAATGACCTGCATTAGACTGTGTTGTATCATACTGACCTGTGTTCAATTTTGCTGTATCATACTGACCTGTGTTCAATTTTGCTGTATCATATTGACCTCCGTCAAATTGTGCTGCATCACACCGACCTTCATCAAACATTGTTGTATCACATTTACCTGCATGAAACATTGCTGTATCATAGTGATCTGCATCAAATTGTGCCGAGTCACACTGACCTGCATTAAACTGTGCTGTATCATATTGACCTGCATCAAATTTTGCTGTATCATATTGACTCGTGTCAAATTGTGCTGTATCATATTGACCTGCATCAAATTGTGCTGTATCACGCTGACCTGCATCAAACATTGCTGTATCATATTGATCTGCATCAAACTGTGCTGTATCACATTGACCTGCATCAAACTGATCTGTGTCATGTGATTGTGCCTCACATCTGTGAGGTTTCGTACTCTCATAGATCTGCCACAGCTCCACATCCACAGCACTGATGTGTTGGTAGGTGACATTATCTACATCACGTTTTATTTCAAACATGGCACTACCCCGACATTGAGACGAGTCAGAGTTCTGAAAGGTTCCATCGTTGGCAAACTGGTAAGTCTGTGTTCTTGCACAGCGGGAAAAGCCTGAAACGTTCTGGTATGTGGGGCTGGTTGAAGCAGAAGAATAAAGTCTGCAAGGTTCAGAAATGCTAACATCAGTTTTCTGAAGATAAAAAGAAAAAATATATATTTGTAAGTAAAATTCCTCAAAACCACTCTCTGTAAACCAAAATTCCCCCAAAACTGGACTTTTTTTTAATGGTACCTTTATAAAATATCAGTACACAAAATAATTTCTGTAAATAGCATGCAATACTGCGAGTGATACACTTGCATATGTGAGTGAAATTTTGTTATGCCTGTAATTCAATAAATGCATTTCATACGATTACTCTGGTGGTGAAACAGATGCAAAAAAAACAACCCAAGAGTTCAACCAGAGCGTTGATTTCCGGAATCCTAAGGTCAATGACAGTCACTTGTTGGACCCTCGTTTTAGCTTCGTTAACAATAAATAAAACATTTCCAACAGTAAAAATTTTCATACGATATATTTGACAAAAGGTACTCTCTTTTTTTTCCATCTTTTAAAACTTTAAATTAATATTTTAAATTATGAAAAGAAAAAGAAATACCGACCTGTAAAACAGTGCTTGTTATAAAAATTTGACAGGGGTCACGGTTAGTCAACCAGTTTTTTATTTTAATATGGTGAAGCATTTAATAAATATAGCTTATTTTTAATTTGAATGATTCCAATGATGTTATTTTGTATCTCCTTAAATAACCATAAACTGGGTATATAACATTTCCATTTTAAGAATGCTGGAAAAAATCCAATGCAAAATTGCTATTGTAGTGCCAGAACTTAATGGTGGAAATGATGGCAATTGCCATTGATAACATATAAACTGTTGTCGGTTGGGGGCGTCACTGATGGCACTTTTGTGCTGCAGATAAAGTTACTGCCATCGTTCAGGCTCCTCACTGATGGCAAAATATATAAACGTGTATTCATGAACATTATTTGCCAGTATTTAACACGAGCGTTCGGATCTTGGTTGGAGTTAATGGGTGTTTAGTTAGTACCACTTCACGGTGTTGTACAATATACTGCCTCCTTGCTTTCATGTTTGGCAATCCCATTTGTTTTTTAGCTGCACCTCTCTATTTTTAAACATTCTGTTATAATTTAAAACACCCAGCTCCACTATTTCAAATACACACCTTTTGTCACACTGAACAAAATTACTCTGCACATTGGACATCAAAGGAAACAAGCTGCATTGTGTACTCAAGCACAAATGACAAAAAACTTCAGTAACTTACGACAGTGACAGTAACTTAATTAAACAATATTTTTCACAAATTCTGTTGTATCCTATACCAGTATCCATTTGTATGTTTGATACACATAATAAAAGTTTTTTATTTTATTATTTTGGTAATCTCCAACTGAAAAACCACTTATTTGGTGCCACATTTGTCAGTGATTCGATTGGTGAACTGTAAAAAAAAAAAAAAAAAAGGATGAATGAATAAATTATTGAATGAATGTTTAATGACACCCCAGCACACACAAAAAACATTGGCTATTGGGTGTCAAACTATGGTAATTCAAAACGTTAAAAATGGGAAATCTAGAGGGGTCCCGGAAATTCTTGAAATCCTATGTTCAAATCTGTGCCATCTGACACACATTTGAGGAAAGGACAATTAAAATGCGAAGAAATGCAATGTTCCATGAGAGAAAACCAGCTGATCGGAGGAGAATTCACACACCTGGTATAATTCTATTGTCAGGCATGTGTGCTGGAAACTGTACGTGGGTGGAGATCTAGACTATGGTGAGTAATATTTTTATGGAAGCTGGGTCATGCTCAACTGGAAAATACATTGAAAAATAATATTTGTTTGGAGCAGCAGACCTTGACATGAAAAACAAAATGTGGGAAGTGATTAACTAGTTTCATAATGAAAAAATTCAACATACAAACAAAGAGGTCGGAATTATAAAATACAGGCAAACCTGTCCTTGGGTTAGCTTTGTAGGCTAACAGTTATGAACTAATCAAGACAAGATTTTGCTGATTTCCGTAACAAGTTTATTTGTGTAGACTACAACAGCCACTAATTTAATTAATTCAATTATTTTTTCTTCATAACTATATTAACAGTATAAATGAGTTAACATTATTAGACATTGTGATCTATTATCTTACAATAGTGGACTGTTTCTAATTAATAATAAATTAAATAGGCAAAGAAGTTTTGTTTGGATTGGTACATCTTCGAAGATGTACATTAAACCAATGTTTTTCAATTTGTATACCAAAGATAAGTACCAGTCGTATATTAAAAAGTTGCATAGACACTACCATTAACATCACATTTTTACCCCTTGTATTATTAAACAGATCTTTCTGTCAGCTATGTAACGTAAATCTATATGAAAGAACTGTGAAAAACTGTCTTTATTACAATATTTCAATATATACACGTAATTTGATGTGAAGAAAGTGCATATTACAGGGCTCAAAACTCAACATTTTTACACTACATTTCTTCAGTAGCAGAAATATTAATAGAGGCTCCTATGTTATAGCTGTAAAGAAGATCGCCCACATATTATTATTTGGTTGACTAATGATATATATTTTTTTATATATATATTTAAGTCGCCCAAACGGGACATTCAGAGGTTGAAAAATTATTTGAAAACTCACTTGCCCTTGGGCAAGTGTGATTGGCATTTTTACTTGTCCGGAATAGTTTTTCACTTGCCCAACCAGAAATTTGCTTATTTAAATTAATAAATCAATAAAGCAGGTATAACATACCAGTGAGTAATGATTTATTTTATACCAAGTGTACATATATACCGCATGAATCTAAGACGTTAAATCAACTAAACTAAATTGTGAGAATGCTGTGGAATATAAACATTTATGAAGGAATGAAATGAGTATCCATACTAAAAATAAATGAATTGCACCGAGTCTACTTATATGAAACTACAGCTCATTTATTCAACAACTTTAGGTCAACTTGCAAAATGAAAAATTGTCATATCTTGACACATCATATTCACACTGTTAATAAACAACTGAATTTATTGAATTGAATAAACAGGTAGCTATAATCTCTTTGATATATTTATAGAACAAAGGTAAGTAATTTCAATTCATTTGTACATAATCGCAACTTATCGGCTTTTTCCGTACGCGGTTAATACTGGTAGACATTTGCGATCGATTCTTTGACACGGTAAGGCAAGAAGATGACAAAGTGCATTGATAGAAATGTTTTTTTTTCATTTGCGTGCAAAAGTAATCAAATTTAATATTTATTAAAGAGATTTTTATATTTTTATTTTCTGTTATTATTTTTGAAGTTTACTTGCCCACGGGCAAGTTAGATCTTGAATATCAGTTGTCCGACCATCATATTCCAGTTTCCCCGGGCGTCGGGCAATGCAAATTTTTAACCCCTGACATTGGCCACAGGTCGTTTTGAGCCTGTATTATAAATTTATTAAACATTAATATATTGTTCTACAGTCTGGAGGACTAGTATAAATTCTTGTCGGCTAGTGAATTTTATGATCTACTAAGTTCAAAAACTATACTAGCTCCATTACTATTTCCATTTTGATAGACCATTCAAAAACTGTGCCAAAATTCCTTCATACTGAAATGCACACCTTTTCTCTTTGGTATATTAACAGTTAATTCAAAATTCCATAGCCCCACCACCACCACCTGCCTGTTACCGATCTTGATCGGGCTACTGGTGCTGTCTTGCACCTGCCAGTGCGGGCGGTCTCTACTCGCCCCCCTCCCCCTCCCCCCAACTTTCTGTCTTGGACGAAGTGTCAGTTTGGTTGGACACGTGCGTTAACTTACAACATACGTGTTCAGATTTTGTTCCGAGACAGGCGTGCGATACAACAGCTTGCTCTGAATGTGCACGTTAAATTTTAGTTGGTTCTGGTCTGACAGGCTTGTGAAATGTTTTTCATTTCTGTACTCCTGGTGTTATGTCCTTTTAGAGTGGAGTGACTGTATGTAGCATTTCAAAACATTACATTTCATATAAACAATCACACATTTTGCTTTATGTAACTGTTCAATTGCCTCATATTTTTTCAGTGGTATATAGGTGTGAAGATACCATTTATTGTCTCAAATGTACTACAGAGACTGAGTCACTGTAAGGAAGGAAGGAAATGTTCTATTTAATGATGCACTCAACACATTTATTTATGGTTATATGGTGTCAAGGACCACACAGATATTAATATAGGAAACCTGCTGTCACCACTTCATGGGCTACTCTTTTCAATTAGCAGCAAGGGACCTTTTATATGTGACATCCCAGACAGCATAGTACATACCACAGCCTTTGTTACACCAGTCGTGGAGCACTGGCTGGAACGAGAAATAGCCCAATGGGTCCACCGACTGGGATTGATCTTAGACCGACCGTGCATCAAGCGAACGTTGTGGCAGTGGAAACAACTTTTGTTTTAAAAGTTTCACATATAAATCAGTTTTTCACAAACTATAAATCCTAACTCAATGAAACTTAGTTTATAGACATTATTATACGAGCTTATGTGTCGTACTGATTATACAGAGCGAGTTTCAGGATTTTTGTTATTGCCCGAGCGATAGTGACAACAATACATGAATAATGACATGAGTTTCGTAAAATCAGTACAACTCACACACGAGTATAATAATTTCTTTACGAGGTTGATATTTGACATATTAAAAAACACGAGTAGCGAATTCTATTTATCCTATAACTCTTCTAAAATAACATTCTAATTACCTTTTTAGTAAATCACAGCACTAAAGTCGCTGCCATCGATAATATGACGTCATCGCGATTAGCACAGATTAGTTTGACGTCACGCATTTTAAACAAATCTTTGAAAACGTTACGCTCAGGTACACGGGTCTGGTTGGCGTGTAAGCAAAGGACTCATTTACCGCAACACATAACCTTACAAATTTGCATACCATTATTAACCTGCGGGTTAATAAAGTAAATTATCACATGGGTTTATGACATGGATATCATATTTTGCGGAGTATATAACGCACCCTTGTATAACCCGCACCCCTGTTTTTTACACATTTTTCAGGATCCATTCATATATAAGACGCACCGTTTTATAAGCCGCAGATGCCAGATATAAACAAAGCCTTGTCAAAGGCCATGCAAACAAATGTAGGTCAAACACCACGTGCGATCTGCTGGATGAGCGTAATAGGTTTACGTTTTGACTTTTGATGTTCACTTATTCTGTACCGGTAATACGTAGTTCCAAATAAAAGTACTGGTACAATTTATTTTTCCCATATTTACAGTCATCTTGAGTAAAAACGTGGATTTTAAACAAGCAGTCTGTAAAACCACCGGTCACGCATGCGCAGTTCCCATATTTACAGTCTTCTTGTGAAAAAACATGTGCGTTTTAAACAAGCAGTCTGTAAAGCGTATTGTTTAGTAACCGTGACAAAGGTTACGAAAATATTTGAGTGGGGG
>JAECMU010109103.1:0-11942 GCA_016106625.1 Dracogyra subfuscus
CGTGGTCCTAGGAAACTAACCATGTCATCCTGTGGTCCTAGGAAGCTAACCATGTCATCTCGTGGTCCTAGAAAGCTAACCATCTCATCTCGTGGTCCTAAGGTAACCATGTCATCTCGTTGTCCTAGGAAGCTAACCATGTCATCTCTTGGTCCTAGGAAGCTAACCATGTCATCTCCATGTCGTTAGAAGCTAACCATGTCATCCCGTGGTCCTAGGAAGCTAACCATGTCATCTCGTGGTCCTAGAAAGCTAACCATGTCATCCTGTGGTCCTAGAAAGCTAACCATGTCATCTCCATGTCGTTAGAAGCTAACCATGTCATCCCGTGGTCCTAGGAAGCCAACCATGTGATCTCGTGGTCCTAGAAAGGTAACCATGTCATCTGAACAGCGAGCCTCGGTGGCATTGTAGTTAGGCCATCGGTCTACAGGCTGGTAGGTACTGGGTTCGGATCCCAGTCATGGCACAAAGAGTTTTAATCCAGATACAGACTCCAACCCCCCAACCCCCGAGTGCTCCGCAAGGCTCAATGGGTAGGTGTAAACCACTTGCACAGACCAGTGATCCATAACTGGTTCAACAAAGGCCATGGGAAGTGCAAATAAAGACCCCTTGCTGCTAATCGGAAAGAGTAGCCCATGAAGTGCCAACAGCCGGTTTCCTCTTAAAATCTGTGTGGTTCTTAACCATAGTCCGACGCCATATTACTGTAAATAAAATGTGTTGACTACATTGTTAAAAAAAACTGTTCTTTCTTTCTGAATAGCCAGTGTCTTCAGAGTCCAATTCACTGAAAATGTTTATCACCAATGGGAGCAGTGATGAAAGCTCCGACTAAAAGTTGATATAAATAAAACATGAAGATGACTGAGACCAAAAAGTTATTTTATTACCGTTTGATTGAAACCAGATACAATAAATCACCAAAACCACCATGACATATTCTAATACTTTTAGACATACATTAGCCATGTAGAAACATAAACATGTTTTCACTAAGGTTGGTCTTAAACTGCTTTAACAATGGGTATGAGGATACAGGTAAATTAAAAAGAAAAATAGTATCCACATATTGTTAAAATAGTATGGCTACAATTTTTGGTAAAATTCAAAGATGTCACATTTGTTTTTTCAAGTGTAATCATGCAAAGACTACGGATTACTGGAAATATGTACATTACTGACGAATAACATCTTGAGTGTCCTAGTTGTTTAAGAAGAGTTTCACAAAGTACAACACAGATAGTACAGCTGTATCCAAGTCTGAGAGAGAAAGTCAACATTACAGCTGTGTAGACTTTGTCTACACGATCCAGTGAAAGAGTCTTTATACAATTCTACGTTGGCAAGATCAGTAATTCCTCTGGCGATTGTCTTGGTTCCCGCGGCGTCCTACAAAGAATAATAAATATTTTAACATCATCACTTAAGGAGCTGTTAGGTTTGTCAGTCACTGACAAATGGTTAGTTGGCTCAATTTTGTTTCATTAACACTGAAAGCATACGGTTCATGTATGATATATGTGTAAGGGTTGATGCCAAGGCATTTTGTGAATATCTTTGTGATAAAAATTGGATCATTCAAGAAGAAAATATTTTAAAATTCAAGCAACATAAGATACATCTATGAGCAATGGACAACATTTGTATACTTTTCCATTTTTGTTAATTTAATTCCACTTTTTATATTTTAAGACCACATACTCTACAAATGGTACAATATTAAAAATTCACAATTCAGAATTATAACATTATTAGTAACCAGGTAATAAAAAACCTGGAGTTTAACATTAGTTAATCAGGTAAAAAACATACCCCAACCTCTAACATTACTGTTAATGAGGTAAAATACATACCCCAACCTCTAACATTACTGTTAATCAGGTAAAATACATACCCCAACCTCTAACATTACTGTTAATGAGGTAAAATACATACCCCAACCTCTAACATTACTGTTAATGAGGTAAAATACATACCCCATCCTTGATTTTGATTCCACCTGTCTTGGTTTCTATCTCGATCTAAACAGAGTGAGCAATAATTAACATTTTTAAATAACATTAAACAAACCTGAAAGAATTCAAATTCATTACTAACACAAAAACAGACATCTCTGTCCCTTCCCCACCAGCCCCCCAAACAACAACAACCAAATCCATATAAAGTCTTAACTAGGCTAGAATGTTTGAATAAATGGTGAAAACCTAACTTGGTCAGAAAATGCACCACATCAAATGTTAAATCAATCCAACAATCAAAATTTTACAGATGTAAATGACCGTGGACCAAAAAAAAGGATGAAAACTTTGGTGGGTTTAAAACTGTAGGAGGAAGGTCCTGAGGAGAGAAAGTTTTTCAAATTACACTAAAATCCAACATTATGAACAAATTTAATTTGAGGTTTTCATCTTTGATGACATTTCATTTTTGACGACAGAGTAGAAAGCTAAGATCAAATGCATCGACCTCACCAGAATGTGGACGGAAAACACAAACTGGGAATTAGATTAAATTATGAAGATTGAACATAGCAAATGAATATAATACAAATACCAGTAACAACACCATGGCTATTTGTCACCATACATGAACAGTGAAGCCAAGATCACCAGGTCTATCTACCAAAATAACTTTGTCAGATAAAAACATATGCATAGTTAGACCACAAGTTTGTCATACTGCACCAAATACAGAATTTTCAAAACAGACTTCAATCTGGTATACTCACTCCATCCCCCTTGCTTCCCTTCTCCGCGATCTAAAAGAAATGGGTAAAATTAGAACCCCATAGGTGAACATTGAAGCCAAGATCTACAGGTCTATGTACCAAAATAACTTTGTCAGATAAAAACATATGCATAGTTAGACCACACGTTTGTCATACTGCCACAAATACAGAGTTTTAAAAACAGACTTCAGTCTGGTATACTCACTCCATCCCCCTTGCTTCCCTTCTCCGCGATCTAAAAGAAATGGGTAAAATTAGAACCCCATAGGTGAACATTGAAGCCAAGATCTACAGGTCTATGTACCAAAATAACTTTGTCAGATAAAAACATATGCATAGTTAGACCACAAGTTTGTCATACTGCACCAAATACAGTTTTCAAAACAAGACTTCAGTTTGGTATACTCACTCCATCCCCCCTGCTTCCCTTCAGAAATGGGGTAACATTAGGACCCCATACATGAACAGTGAAACCAACATCTACAGGTCTATCTACCAAAATAACTTTGTCAGATAAAAACATATGCATAGTTAGACCACACGTTTGTCATACTGCCACAAATACAGAGTTTTCAAAACAGACTTCAGTTTGGTATACTCACTACTCCATCCCCCTTGCCTCCCTTCTCCGCGATCTAAAAGAAATGGGGTAAAATTAGGACCCAATGGGCCAGACACAACCAAATAGGAACATGGGGGCACAACACAATGATTTGCAGAAGTTTACAATCCACAATACCAATGATAAATACAGAAACAATAACTGCTATCACATGATAAGAGAAAGTTGAAGCCAATAAAACACAGATGAAAACATCAAGATCTATCACCATCAAATGACAGTTTAACATACCAAACATCAAATGGATCAGAATAAAGAATGAGACACTAATTGATTTTTCAACATGGTAACCAGAGATGTTAAACAAATGGTCCTCCAAAAACAAAATGCAAATAAAATATACAAGCACACTACATTTACAAGAATACCCCACTTGTTATACAATTGCCTCAACAGATTTCAGTTAGAGAACATGGAAATGTGCAAACACAGTTTAGTAATAAAATATACAAAACTTCACATACATTATTTTCGCTTTTTATTTATTGCACTCGTTTATTTTGAGCAAGAATATTACACGTTCTTGTGCAATATAAACGAGTGCAAAAAATAGCAAGCGAAAACAATGTATGTTAAGTTCTGTATTTATTACATACCTTCTTTTATCATTTTCAAAAACATGTTTTAATTTAATGTCATAATTAGACTTTCTTAAATCTATTATCAATCCTTCTTTCATTAATTTACTTATAGTAGGTCATTTATTTGGAATCCGTGACCATTTTGTTCCTACCTTTTTTTCTCGATGGATTTGACAACATGTTAAGTGTGGGGTTCGCTGCTTGCGACTATTCTACGAGACGTTTGGAAGATTCCCCTCTATCTGAAGAAGTAAAGGCATCTCTTGCCAAGCTTCGACATCCGATTGATGCACAGGAACTTGCAGATGAACATGCAGAGCTAGAGAGAAATGCGGAGCTGAAGGATCTCATTGATGCTCTCTTCAAGGACTTTGATGGTGCCCCACAAGCAGAATACTGGATGTCATTCATGGAAATGTTTGAGTTTCTAAGTCAAAATATCCATGTAATCAGAACAATCAACTGGACTGAGTTCAAGTCCTCACTCAAGCTCATGCATCCTTTGATGCAAATCTATGATAATGACATCTCCCCAATTTCACCGCAGTGCTTGATACCCTTCCTGTCGATCAGGCTGCATTCATGGAGAGTGGTATGTTTGCACAGTCAATGACAGGAAAACCATATTAGTGTGTCGCCCTCGGCATATGGATAAGAGTCAACAATGAATAAAGGCTCTAAGCTGAAGTCTGGTTGGTTGGCCATTCTGAACAATGAAAAGCAGCTCCTTTCAAACACTCGGAATGTGAATAATATCAATCGGGTGAGAACAATTGTCCATCGCCATGCTAATTGCAAGAAACAAGGAAAAGGGAAGCATGCTGATTGCTCATCGAGTAAAATGAAGAAGGATGAACAAGCTATACAGGATATAAGCTCATGTCTCACTGAATTCAAGTGTGATCCATTTGACCATACAAACAAGACACTTCGATCCCTACAGTCAGGAATCCCAGCCTCAGATGCTCTCGCTGATGACTTGAAATCGACAAACGAGGATGGCAAAAGCAAACTAAAGCAGTTCTTGAATGAGAGAGTGTATTCAAAGTAGCAAGCGGTTGAACTTTTCAACTCGGGAACTGAAGAATGCAGATGGCGAGAACCTGAAGGGAGCGTAATGCCTTGGCTTCTGTTCTCGGACTGGTTGAAACGAGTGGTGCCCTCAAACTTCAAGAAGTCCTGCAACATCGTGTTACAGCCGAGTGCCTTTCCATCTTCAACATCAATGGAACCATCTGTGAGGCACAGAAAAGCAAGCTTCAACAAACACTGTTTATGACTGTCATTTCAGAGCCTGATGTATACACGTCTATTATTGATATGGGTCTCATCTGGCGCCTAACAACTCCTACCATTGAAGACAGAGAAAAGGGAGACGGTACCAAGTATACCTTAGGGAGATTATGCAGAGAAGTTGGTGCACTTCGTTCTAACGAGACACAAGCATGCTGAGCGCATTATTTGCCTCAATGATTAATATAATCACAATTACACAATCAAGGACAGTGAGAGAATACTGCGCCAAAAAAAACTGCCAATCAGCAATGTCTTGATGAAGACAGAAGATAAATATCCTTCTAGTAAAGTTTCCATGCTCTCCTGGGTAAACCTGAGAACAAAATCCACCTTCAGGCATTTCTTCAAACAGAATTTCAAAGAACAGCAGCGACAACTAGCACCGAGATCATCTATTGTGTAGTTGGCAGCACTGCAAAGAATCTCACCACAGGCAAGCTTGTGCCAGAGCTCACATGCTCTCATGCAGAGTCCGATACGGCACTGCTCACCATATATAGTGTGCTCCGATCAGATAGCTACGCAGCAGCTATCGTTCTTGACACAGAAGACAGACAGCTACGTGCAAGCGGTATATGTTGCTCAGAAGACAACAGGAATCCTGTGTGTGAAACGCAAATGGCAGCTTATCAATGCCCAAAGTTTGTGCAGTGAGGCAATGGCTGCATCCATCATACCACTTCATGTCCTCACTGGGTGTGACCACAACTCTGGCTTCTATGGAGCAAGCAAGAAGCTCATTGCAGATCATCTGGAAAAGTCTAAAGAGGCACATGACCTGCTAGCAGCATGTGGTACACAGCTCCTAGTCACAGTACAGGTCATCAGTGATTTGGACCGGTTTGTCATTCGATATGTCTATGGCGATACCAAAAGCAAAACCGATGCGAGGGCAGCGAAGTGGAGAGCTCAGAAGACAAAAAACACTATCTGACTTGTGCCTGACTTGGACAGTCTCCGTCAACACTTGGAGCGTGCAAACTATCTAGTATATTTGCAAAAGCATTACCAGCTCCAAAGTCACCCCTCACCGATCGGCCATGGATGGCATCTTGTAAATGGCCTATGTATGCCTGTCCGTTCAACCCAGCCCCCACTTCCCCCATCCATACCACTACCTAAAAATCTGCAGGCAGAGAACAACAGCAATGATAACAGCGAAAGTGAGAACAGAGATTCTGATAGTGGCTCATACAGTGAATCATGTAGTGACATTGAAGTGGCAGATTAGTATGTACAATTAGTATGTACTTTAGATTGAGCAAGTGTCATGCAAACATTAGTGGGAAAAACAAACCTCATTCGTACTTCTAGTGCATCTCATTCATGTTTTTCAAGATGGCGGACAGTGGCCATCTTGGATTTAGAGGTCAGGGTGATCCCTAAACTCTACAATAACCATTCCATTGGATTTGTAATGCCATAATTAGTGACAAATGACACCTCATTCGTACTTGTAGTTCATCTAATGCCAGAGATATTACATTTCATGTTTTTTCAAGATGGTGTTGGTGGCCATCTTGGATTTAGAGGTCAGAATTATCCCTAAACCCTACAATAACCATTCCAGTGGATTTGTAATGCCATAATTAGTGGAAAATGACACCTCATTCATCCTTGTAGCTCATCTGATACCAGATATATTACATTTCATGTTTTTCAAGATGGCGTTGGCGGCCATTTTGAATATTGGGCTCTAGCAGAGTTAGCCGTCATTTTTCAGAGGGGCATAGGAGCTAATTTTCCTTTAAAATGGTTCAGGTTGTCAAATCCATCGAGAAAAAAAGGTAGGAACAAAATAGTCACGGATTCCAAATAAATGACCCTACTATTAATGATAAGAATCATACATCTGCGGCCATCTTGTGTCATGTTTCAAATACGATGTGACCTAATTTGTAAATCAGATATGACATCAGTAATAAAAAGGTGCCAACGCCAATAAAGAGGGAATTCCTTATTTACAAATTGACATGTTTTTACCATTAATTAAGATTGAAAATAGGTATGTAATAATAACGAAGCTGACATTGACATTCTAACGATTATATACTTACTCCATCCCCCTTGCCTCCCTTCACCGCGATCTAAACAAAGAAATTGTCATAATTAATAGTCATGGATATGGTGACATGGAAATCAAATACAAAACTAAAATGAACATTCAATACTGTCAATATAAAATCATTGTAACCAAAGATTACAACTATTTGTAGTCATGGAAACCAGACAAAATAGCAGAGAAAAGATCGGTATGTATGTATATCAAGAGATATATATATATATATATATATAAACATCAGGGGTGGGGAAAAATAAAATTGTCCATCGGTCCCACTTGATGTCGTCACTACCGGAGTGGGGGAGGTAATGAAAGGAATAAAAAAAAGAACATTTAAAAGACAATATTTGCCAAATAGTTTTATCTTGAATCGTGAACGCGAAACGATAAACATGAAACTTTTTTTCTTCTTTTTTTTCCAATAATAGAAATAGACAAGTGCTTCGGACTGACATGAATGACAAATGAGGGACAGGCAAAAATAATTTCGGTCTCCGAGATTGAGAATCGGTCCCAGACCGGCAAAAAAGGGCTTTTCCCCACCCCTGATATATGTATATATATATGTATATAGATGTAATGGAACTGGACATGAAATGATGTCACAAGTGAACACATTGAAATAAAATTTCATGTCGCAGGTTTAACTCAAATGTGTTTTGGTTTTAGGATTGGTTTGTTGTTGGTTTTCTTCTGTGTTTTTTTAGTTGACTGTTTGATATATTAATATCTGCACATCAGAATTCATTGGTTAATTTTT
The DNA here is from genome assembly GCA_016106625.1 of Dracogyra subfuscus. Classification (NCBI taxonomy): domain Eukaryota; kingdom Metazoa; phylum Mollusca; class Gastropoda; order Neomphalida; family Peltospiridae; genus Dracogyra; species Dracogyra subfuscus. The sequence goes on from JAECMU010109103.1 coordinate 8,056, forward strand.
TTAAAGTCAGTGTAATGTTATATTTTTTTCTTGGTAGAAGCACAAAACTTTTTTTTTGTTGGTATATGTTATTTTTAAAAGCTGTCACATATTTTATTTGTAATCATATTAATATATTTGTGATATACATTTTTAATTAATGTTACTATGGTGATCAAAATGTATTACATGTTACTAGGGTGTGAGATCTAGCTCAGTCGGTAGAGTGCTCATCTCAAGTGCTAAGGTTGTATGATCAAACCACTCAGTGCGCCCACTGGGTTTTTCCCATCCCAACCACTATATCAAAAGCTGTCCTGCCTGTGGGAAAGTGCAGATAAAAGATCCCTTGTTGCTAATGGACAAATGAAGGTTTCCTCGAAAAAAAAACTGACAGAGTATCGTGTGATGATTGATTAATCAATGTGCTCTAGTGGTGTTGGTAAACAACAATCTTCAACTACATGTCAAAATTACCAACAAATGTGCTCTAGTGGTGTCGTTAAAGAAAACAAACGTTTACATTTCAAGTGTTAGTAGAATGAATCCATTATTTTAAATTTAGCTGTTTGAGTGAAGTTAGTTTAGGCTGTGCAAACAGCAAAAGGTTTTGTGAATTAGTTGACTCCACCACACGTAGAGAGATTGCAGTTGTACTTACTCCATCCCCCTTGCCTCCCTTGATCTCCACGATCTAAACCAGAAAAGTGAAAAATGAGAACACAACCAAAACATACAAACATTTAACCTTTCTAAATCAACGATGGTCATACAAAGAAACAAAACATTTTAAATTATTAATTTTTGTAACTGATACTATATATGAAGAATATTTTAATGCAAATAAAACTTATCACTTGTATAATTTAATGATCTTAAACTTAATTGGTGACAATCTTCACAAGCATGTATATTTTCAGCTTTTTACCTCCTGAGTGTGGAATCACAAATAACAACAATCAGGGGGAGGGGAGATCAGCATTAAGCAAATTTATTTATTCTACCTCATTTCTAGTTCTGGTTTTAAAAGTTATTATTTAGGATAGAAATTTATAAATCATACCATTAATCGAACAAAAATATATACATAAATCACTGGAAGCTGTAACAAAGTACTACATGTTGTACAACATGGAGTAATCAACAGAGGCTACAACATAAAAGAAATTAGTACACATCAGTTAAAAGTATTAAAGGTACTAAAAGTTTACTGTTAATTTCCCTCAAGGTTTTTTTTAATAAATGTGTATAAACCTGATATGACAATCACAAAATCAAAACACTCTGTTACAATGTAGAAACATAGTTAATTTAAAAATCAGATTTCACATTACTGTGTAGTTATTACAAATGAAATATATGCTGTGTAAAAATTACTGTAGCTAACAAATTACGACACCACAAGTAAATGAAAAAATAAAAATGCATGGTACACTTTATCGACTATATGGTCTTAGGGGCATTTACAATATTAATTTTTTGAATAAAAAAACTGAAAAATATGTATCGATTTGATTTGTGGATTTTATAAATCCAGAACATTTATTAAATAGAAAATAAGAAAATATTTTATTTCAGTCTATTAACTTGTGACATCATTTTACAACCATATATAAAGATCTGTTGTTACACATGCACCAAGCTATCTGACAACAGACTAAGAGGACTGGCATGCATAGAAAACTGTTCATGTTTACGTGGGCACCACACTTACTCCAGTTTTGACCTTGATTTTGCTGATAGTACTGTGGCTGATCTGAAAAACAGAAAGCAACAGTATTAAAACATATTAACAGTAAAAACAAAGAATGTCATAATTACAATTATCTTAAAAATACATTGCTTTAACTTCATCTAAAAACACAATGTTATTCTAAGTACCAGTTTATCATCAACAATGCTTCACTTAGTTGTTTTTTCACTAATGACTAAGCATTACCGTTGTATTAAAAACCCAAAGACAACCTTAAAAAAAAAAAAGCAAATGCTTATTAATAAAATGATTCTTCAGACGTCAACTATGTAGTGTTGCATCACCAAATGTATTACCTACCAATTACTCTTACCATAGTAATAACGAGAATTCTGACCGTTCAATAATAAAATCTTTTATTGAAGACGTATGTGCTACAAAATGTCACATGTGTTGTACGTGTTCACTCAAATAACACCAAGTGTCTAGCCAGGAATGATGTCATGCTCCTAGACAGGGTGCTCAGCGTTCCGTCAATTCCATAAAATTCAACCAACTTTCCAGATGAAGTAAGTTGTTTTATTTAATTAAACTTTTGTTAATCATAATAGAGAAAGGTGGTATTGGTATGTAATATATACAGAACCACATACCAGTTGTGTTATTTATTACACTCGTTTATAGTGCACACGATCTTGTAGTATAACATTCTTGCACACGATAAGCTCGTGTAATAAATACTATGGCACAGTAACAACTGGTATCTGGTTCAGTCTATTTACGACAAATGCCTTATAGATAACATTACATGAATGTTGCAAAGTGATATTTTTGTGTTGTTATATTGTAGGTGTTTCTTAAAGTCATACTGTCATGGATTTTAAAGACCTTATTTTTCTAAAAATAGATAAGAAATAGAAATTACATTAATTGTTGGAAACCAAATCTAGCTATTGCATCACATTAACTGAACCATGATGGAGTGAAATTCATGTCATCCCTCTCAGCAATTTTAGTTTCTGAATTATGGACCATTGCTATAATTCAATTACTCTTACAAAATGTCATTAATAAATGGAGTGTTGGTTATGAACATGGGTGAATAAAGTACAATTAGGGACAAATCAAATTATTTTTGTTCAGGTAATACTTTGTTAAACCATTAAATAGGTCAGTGGTCTGTGACATTATGCCTTTAAACGTCATCCATGTAGTTTAATCAGCGAATATTACGCGCATCAGAGGTGGTCAAAAACACTTTAGAGTATGACGTAAGAAACAATCTAATCTTTATTATTCATCTTTTATATAAACTTCAGCACAGACAAGACAGCACAAACCATAACCTTAAATATAGAAAACATGACACCTTCATTGAACTGGACAGGGTAGGAAAACTATTTGTCAAACACCAAAGAAAGAAAGACCCCGAACACTGATGGCGAGTGCCTCATTATAAAACACTCGTCAGATAGCGAGAGGACACCACCACCACCCAAAGATTGTGATCACCAAGCCAACATCTGTGTCAGCCTTACCAGTCACAACACAGCTTCTGTGAACAGAATCATGCAGTTAGTAGTGAAAAAACGGATACTAAACACTTCTACTTAGCTATCATACAAAACCTACTACTTAGCTATAATACCAAACATTACTACTTAACTATCATACTAAACACTAATCACCAACTACTACTTAGCTATCATACTAATTACCAACTAGTAACTACTACTTAGCTATCATACTAAACGCTAATCATCTACTACTACTACTTAATTATAAGTAGGTTAAAATTACTTAAATGTTAAGGATACAAAAGAAGAAATTGACAACAATCAGTTGACACACTCCATTCCACACTACTCCCCATCCCGATACACCCTATCCCTCCAAAAATCCCCCCAAAAACTGCAACGAGTGTTTTGTTAAGATCTAAGTAACTATATTACTATATATATATATAGCAGTACACAGTGGTTGATGTATGAAATAAAGACCCAGACAGAAGTGAACAGTGGGAGTGGGAGAATTACCTTTAAGTTATTCTCACTGTTGTTCACACCAGACAGTGGGAGTGGGAGAATTACCTTTAAGTTATTCTCACTGTTGTTCACACCAGACAGCGGGAGTAGGAGAATTACCTTTAGGTTATTCTCACTGTTGTTCACACCAGACAGTGGGAGTGGGTGAATTACCTTTAGGTTATTCTCAC
>JAECMU010109121.1:2124-18111 GCA_016106625.1 Dracogyra subfuscus
AAGAGAAAAAAGTCAACAAATTAACGAAACATCAGGCTGGTAGGTACTGGGTTCGGATCCCAGTCGAGGCACGGGATTTTTAATCCAGATACCGACTCCAAACCCTGAGTGAGTGCTCCGCAAGGTTCAATGAGTAGGTGTAAACCACTTGCACCGACAAGTGATCCATTACTGGTTCAACAGAGGCCATGGTTTGTGCTATCCTGCCTGTGGAAAGCGCAAATAAAAGATCCCTTGCTGCTAATCGGAAAGAGTAGCCCATGAAGTGGTGACAGCGGGTTTCCTCCCAAAATCTGTGTGGTCCTTAACCATATGTCTGACACAATATAACCGTAAATAAAATGTGTTGAGTGCGTCGTTAAATATATTATTTCTTTCTTTTTCATTTAACCAAACATCAAAAGAGTTGCCAACATTTAACTGTAAACACATAACAAAATATGTGATCTGAAAATGCAAGATAGTATATGCATATAATATCTTACATTTTCAGATCACATACTTTAAGAATTTGATAACTTGTAAATTAATCGAGGTTATGGCACTAGGTTTATTGACATTTAAGCAAACGTACTAAGGTGAAACTCGATGATTGACATATGCATTCATAGTCAACGAATAAAAATAGTTCAATAGCAATTTTACACTGAAAGCATTCCAGTATTCAGAAAACAGAAAACATTAAGCACTAGTTTATCTAGTTTATAGAACATCCAAAATTAATGACGTCATTTTCATTGAAAACGACACCGCGCCACATATTCTTAGTTTCTTACATCATTTGAATATCTTGTAATGTCGGACTGGAATTAAAGTTGCGTGTACAGTTTACAAAATAACCACGTTGTATTAAGCTTGAGATTATATGATAAAGAGATTATTACCACCGTGTGTATTATTACCCTCGTGCGTTTCAGTATCTTTAGTATCATATATTAGAAATAAAAATAATATATTGTGCTTTTTAGAGGCTCGCATAATACAGTTTATATTCCTAATATTAAATATTAATGATACCGAAAAACACTGGTAATAGACTCTATATACATCTCTCTCTCTCTCTCTCTCTCTCTCTCTCTCTCTCTCTCTCTCTCTCTCTCTCTCTCTCTCTCTCTCTCTTTCTGTGTGTGTGTGTGTGTGTGTGTGTGTGCAAAAATAAATAAACTCCAGTTGACTTAAATTTAAATATAAATATGTAAACAACAAAATATACCTATATACTATATATATATATACCTATATGCAATTTCAGACGGGCGTGTATTTATATAAATATTATGATGAAACTATAAGGGTGTGCTATTGAAATTGAGACAGACACGAAATGTAGATTAGTCACAGTGTAGAGGTAACATGTACTTGGATACCCCTCTTGTTCGGTGCCGCTGGTCCTTTGTTTACTGGAATCAATATCAAAAAGACATTAACACCCGTGACTAAAAAGCCACGACAGCACTCGATAGACGGACATTTTGTCGATTTCTGTTACATGTAATACTTTATGGTGAATGCCTTTTCAGTCAGATTCAATTAAATCTTGTATTCCGTTAGCCACCTCTTTTGTACTGCCAAACCAAAATAGATCACCCATTAACCAAAATAGATTCCAGATCAATCTAGATTAGTGTTTGTGACAATAGGCGCTGGAAATATGAGCCGTGACGCGAACCGCTAAACATATATGCGAAGGAAAAACGTCACAAAGAAAAACTTATTTTGCCAATCGTGGTGCTGGCTTGCAGCCAGTTACGAAGTATTGACAATAAAGCACCATTATAGCGATATTTGTAATCAGGAGAGAAGCAACAAAGTAGCTGTCCTTCGAATATATAAAAAGAGAGACAGGGAGGGCAAGCCGCTTATCTCTAGATCTACGAGACAGACTTGAATCATCGGATCTTCGTTACGAGAACTACACTTCGGCTTTGGTAAATCAGTTCTAACTGAACTTGTTTTTTTTAAAGATAAAATTTTAAGCGCGGCTGAGAGACAAATCTCTGGTGATTGGAGTACAGAAATAATTGTAAACTACAAAACGGTTTAAGTGTATTTTTCACCAAAACAAAGTCACTGTCTCCCAAGACTAAGAGAGATTCTGTTTTACAATGGCGTCTGAGTTTTACAAACAAGCTCTTCGGTGTTACGAACTAGATATCCAGCTCAATTTCGAAGACGACGATTCCTCGATGGATGACAGTTGTTTTTGTCAATCAGACAACAACTTTTCTTACAATTTTCGAAGACGCGAATCTTTGACAACGAAAGATTCAGAGGCGCCAACATGCAGCGGCTGTAACAGACCTCACGACAGTTTGACAGCGCGCAGTACCCGTAGGGAGACAATTTCGTCGACCAAAGAAATCCAAAGACACGTTAAATGGGCAGACGAGTGCCAGCAGGATAGCAAAAGTGAACACAAAAAGCGATCAAGACCTAACTTCGCAAAACCACAGAAAAGGTCCATTCTGAAAGTTCAGTAGCAACGATGTCAGTGATCAGTTATTTTGACATTATCTACGTACGTCCCATTGTTCATACAACTGGAATGGATGGATGGCTAAGTCTAGAATCGGGCTACTAGTTGCAGATCTGACGGCAACCTTTCGTTCTAAGACGTGTTCTATCGCTGTTCCATCGGCCATGGCTGAATCCGCGAATGGAAAATCGGAAGAAAACGGATGTGTGATGTTGGGTACTTTCTGAACTAATTTCAGTGCAATGTCGCTAGATTTAAATATTCAGCTATCCAGTGCCGGTATGCTTGATACACTAATTATCTAAATTATATCCACTACATCAGTTATACTGTTTTGCCTTAAAAGGTACTTTTGAACCATAAAACGAAAATGTGCTTTTTTAATTCAATGTTTTGTTTGTTTCAAAACACGTGTATATAGACATAAAACATGCACTGAAACGAAGCACCAACATCTTAAAACATTAATATGTAATTGCTTTTAACACTATGTGCCAACTTTGAAAGCAAGTTAAGATGGCAAGAAAAGGACGATACAAAATGTAGTATTACTGCATGGTGACCATTTATTTCATTACAAGACGATATACATCTTGTTTGTTACATGTTAGAACTGGACAAAGTACACGTGGCTATGTTAGTCATGTTGTAAGTGGTGTGTATGAGATAACTCATTTATGTAGCATGTCTTCTTGATGGTTCATAAATCATTTACTATATACTGTAATCTAATTGCGTTGTATTTTAATAGTTCTAACAGAGGTCAGTACTATTTATATCGTTATATTACCATCAGATACTTGACACAAGTAATCGGTTATGATTACTTCAGAATGTCCTGATACGTTTACTATTACGATTGCCAGTAATAATGAGTACAATGATGAAATGATGTTACCAACTTGAAATCGTTCACTTTATTTCACAACCATACTAATTTCATTCATTAAAAGACATAATGGATCATTTTTGATAATTTATGAACGTATATACACAAATATAATTTTATCCCCAAAACACTGATCAGATCTATTGATGAAAAATAATTCAATTTTCTTTCAGTTTAATTATGTACATTTTCATACTGGGGACTGGTGTCAAAATAATATATACTTACGTGTTATCATTGACTATTTATGTTAATTTTATTCGTTATATTTTATAAACCCTGTCACTGTCACACTGAAGACAATATATCAAACACTACTTACAAATAAACGCATTCAAAGGAGTGAGACATTTTACCGTGAACTCTGAGCAAAAGAAAAAAGAAAGACATGTTTTATTTAACGACGCAATCAACACATTTTATTTACGGTTATATGGCGTCAGACACACATATATTGAGAGAGGAAACCCGCTGTCGCCACTTCATGGGATACTCTTTCCGATTAGTAGCAAGGGAATATGTTTTATAATCACCATCTCACAGACAGAGTAGTACATACCACGGCCTGTGTTATACTGATTGGCTGGAACGAGAAATAACCCAATGGGCCAACCGGAACTTTAAGCAAGTTATACTGTATTTTTTAATTACCGGTAGATGATCAAGTGAGGCAAACTGTCTTAATTGTTTCCACTTTGTGATGAATAATAACCGTCTGGTTCCAGAAACTGAATATCTGGATTAATGAACACATTTATAGAGTGTAGGATTCGTTTTGTATTTCCGCTGTCCCTAGTTTCCGAACTACTGGAGTCCAGATTATCGAAGTCTTACTTTATATATATGATGCTCCCCTGTTTCGAAGGCAAATTATAGTTTTACTATCGGAGTAGAAGACAATGGGGGATCAGTTCCATTGACTAGTGCTGTAATCATCCACAGATAATGTTACTTGAGTTGATGCTAAACAGAAGTAAAAGAAGAAGAAAAAGAAATAGTTTATTGTATACAGAGGTTAAAATTTACAGTATCCAACTAAACGACCTACAAGACACTCCAAACAATTAAAATTCTAAAATATTTAAAAGCAACTTCTAAGTAAAACATAATTTAATATGTGTTTATTTATAAAATGTAATACTAATTCTAAATTTGATTTGGGCTATTCAGTAATGGCAATAATAAAATTATTATACACTAAGTATTTGTTTGTCTTGAGCATGGTTGAACGAGTAGCGGCCAACAATTTAAACACGTTTGGCAGAATACAGAATACAGAAGCGATTTAAACTGGTCTATAGGTGGTTCACCAATGTAAACCTCGCTTACACGTTTGGCAGAATACAGAATACAGAAGCGATTTAAACTGGTCTATAGGTAGTTGACCAATGTAAACCTCGCTTGCACACAGAGGTTTACATTGGTGAACTAGTCTATAGGTAATAATTCAAGACTTGTTATTGAGGCTACATCGCATGACTTCATTCTTAAATCTGAACATATATTACACGTGATCAGGAAATTAAATTCATCTTCTATAATATATATATATATTGTTTTAGTGTTTTGTTTAACGACGCACTCAACACATTTTAACTACGGTTATATCGGCGTCGGACATATGGTTATGTCGAGAGAAAAAACCCAGTGGTTAGCTGACGGGAATTTATCCCAGACCGACCGCGCATCAGGCGGGCACTATACCACTGGGCTATGCTGCCCGCTTCTTCTATATTATTTAAGTTACAACATTTACAAATACGACTATTTAACGGAGTTATCGGCCTTGTAAATCTCCTAATTTCAACTGTATGGTAAAGGTGCTGAGATGTGTGTAGGACAGAGCGAACACAGGGCTCTACAGAAAGAATCCTCGAATTGCCTATAGGTTTCTAACTTATCAACATTCCAAAGTCCGTAAAGCTATGTTTCAAAGTCTATATTGATCAATGTGTCTTTTATTGAAAAGAAATTCGAGAGTGATATATTGAATACGTTAAATACATTAGCAATGCAATCGAATATCATTTCGATTACATGATATTCATATCTCTAAATTTAACATACGTTTTAATATAGAGCATACAAATGTGTGATAATTAAAATAGCTTGCTTTTACAACTATAATTCATATGATGCTGTATTATTATAATATATTCCGAGACTTACAAACGTATTGACACTTTATGGAGCTCGAGATTTACATATTATTTCTTGTGATGATGATTGTATCATGACTGATGACATTTATGGTGACGATGATGATAGCGCTGGTGGTGATGGTGATGACAATGATGATGGCAGTGATTGTGATTATGATGATAATGATGATAATGATATTAATTATTTTCGCCGATGTTATTGTCAATTTAACGGTGAAGTTTAAAAAAAATGATTTTGTCCAAACCAAACAAACCACAAAAAAGAAACAAAAACTCCACAAAACCCCTCCAACGCATCCACCCCCAGAAACCAACAAAAATAACAAAAACAAAAAACCCACAACAACAAACAAACAAACAGAAAACAAAAAACAAAACCCCACAAAAAACACCCCCACAGCAACAACCACATAATACCCCAACAAAACAACAACCACAGACTCACAAACAATCAAACAAAGAAAATCAAACAAAACCAACACAAAAGCAGGCAAACCAACAAATGAAAAACTATCCCGAAACAAACGCCACGACTTGCTGACTGGGCTTTAAATGTATTCGATCCTTTTTCTATCTAACACGTACTTCATTGCTTCACTGTGCGCTTAAACATCTTGAAATCCACCCACTCTCTAATCCATAGCGTTCATATATACCATATTATATCAAATAAATCGGGTTCTCTCGCCATGACCATAAACACCTCTCTCTCTCTCTCTCTCACTCTCTCTCTCTCTCTCTCTCTCTCTCTCTCTCTCTCTCTCTCTCTGTGTGTGTGTGTGTGTGTGTGTGTGTGTGTGTGTGTGTGTGTGTGTGTGTGTGTGTGCGCGTGTGTAACCGTATAACCGTTTTGTCAAACAGTTGGCCAATGTCCTGTGATAATGACATGTAATCTATATAGTTGCTAACAACAATAGTTAATACCCAGATCAAAAGATAATCTGACCTTCTTACCCTGTTGGTGAGATCATCCGTTAGATACCATTTACCTTACAACTCGTTTAAATAGAGAATAAGAAAGGAAGAAATATTTTATTTAACGACGTACTCAACACATTTTATTTACGGTTATATGGCGTCAAACATAAATACGCTGTCGCCACTTCATGGGCAACTCTTTTCGATTAGCAGCAAGGGATCTTTTATACGCACTATCCCACAAACAGGGTAGTACATACCACGACCTTTGATATACCAGTCATGGTGCCTGTCTGGAACGAGGAATAGCCAATGGGTCCACCGTCGGGGATCGATCCCAAACCTACCGCGCATCGAGCGAGCGCTTTACCACTGGGCTACGTCCCGTTGCCTCCCCCCAAATAGAGAATAAGACGGACATGTTTTATTAACGACGCATTCAACACATTTTATTTACGGTTATATAGCGTCAGCGTTAAGGACCACACAGATATAGAAAAAAGGAAACCTGCTGTGGCCACTTTATGGGCAACTCTTTTCGATTAGCAGCAAGGGATCTTTTATACGCACTATCCCACAAACAGGATAGTACATACCATGGACTGTGCTACACTAATTGTAGAGCACTGGCTGGAACGAGAAATAACCCAATAAGACCACCGACGGGGAAATAGAGAATATTACATGAGTTGCTGTACCGGCCTCGGCTGTGTCGTGGTTAAGCCATCGAACATATGGCTGTTAGGTACCGATACCGGTTCCCTCCCAATGGATAGGTCACAGCACTGACTTTTATCTCACAAACCACTAAAAACTAGCCACTATACCACTGCCCTGGACAGACAGAGCCCAGATAGTTGAGGCGTTGTCCCAGGACAGCGTGCTTGAACCTTAAATGGACATAAGCACGAAAATAAGTTGAAATGAATGGATGAATGAATGAATGGCTGTTAGATATCATTTATCTCACAACAAATTGTTTCTAACGAGTCACGAGATAACGGACACGAATATAGTATTCTAAGATAAATGGTATCTATCGGGCACTCGTGTAGTATACTCTATATCCAATTAGTTTTCGCTCATTATATTCGTTTTATAAATCTCGTAAGATGAATGATATTTAAAAACAACTTATGAATGGTGTTCTTTCTTTCTTTTTATTATCATTGGAGTCTATGTGAAAAACATTTGAATACAAAGTTGAAAAGAAACGTGTAAACAATGATAATTATGATGGGGACATATATTTATAGATAATTATCTATAATACATGTCTCCATATAGTTTGAATACAAAGCTGAACAATTCCCTGTTATACCTGTATATGTATGTGTTTTCAGGCGCCGATCCAGGCTGGTTGAGTACAGCCCCCTCACCACGAATATAGATATTACCAGAACATTATATGTTTAACGGATGCATACATTTCTTTTTGACAGTAAAATGTAACAAATGGGTCAGTTTCCGGGGAAGAACTGTTATGCTATAATACCAGGGCCGAAATACTAATATATAGCCTACGATCATATTCTTCTCTCCCCCCACCCCCCCACCCCTTTTTAGTGGACTGAACACCAAACAATGCAACAATAATAATTAAAGTGTTCAGCTTTATGTTTAGCATCAACCATATATTCATAAATATAATCAAACACACGTTAGAATGTTTCTTTAATAAAGCGTTGCAAATCGCAAACCGTGAATGAAGATAATTGAATGAAGAGAATGTTTAACAACATCCCAACACGAAAAATACATCTGCTATTGGGTGTGTCAAACAAAATGAAATGACCAACAACGCAAACAATTATAAAATTAAATTAAGAACTGAAGAAATGGCAATTTAACAACAAAATATACCAATATTTGTATATATATATTAACGACAAAAAAACAACTTTATGCTCAAACCATGGAAACAGTACACATTAAAACAACAACACTGAAATAACAATACATCATATAAAAATAGTTAACACTCAACTACTCCGAGAGAGAGAAAGAGAGAGAGAGAGAGAGAGAGAGAGAGAGAGAGAGAGAGAGAGAGAGAGAGAGAGAGAGAGAGAGAGAGAGAGAGAGAGAGAGAGAGAGAGAGAGGGAGGGAGCGACCCCCAAATATAAATAAATAACTACACTAAATAAAACAAAACAAAAACCCACACCCATCAACAACAAAGAATAAAAGGAATGCGTAAATATTTAAACAAATGAATACAGAACGAAAACTCCATCCGAATTAGCAATCAAAATTATCGAAGCTAGGATAGAATAATTACCCACCCAGTCAACAAAGATCCAATCAAACAATTTGCCTGGTACGGTAGCGAGAAATAATCCCAAACAGCAATACTAATTAACAAGAATGGACAGGAGATAGATGAGTGAAAGGATGAAACGATTACTACTAGCGTTCTTTATGGACGTGACGCTTTTACAGCTAATCGGGACAAACAATACAAATACAAAATAGAGGAGAAAAAGTAAACAAAGATGACAAGAAACATATTTTACAATGCTCTAAAAAATGTTCTTTTTTTCTTCTTTTTTTTACGTTTCGGGCACACCTGCAGAATAGCCCATTTATTTATGGAAGGTTACACATTCAGTATACATTGAGTGAATTGTTTGATCAATTAACCAGATCTTCTTGCATAAATAAAATTGAATATGTACAGATTATATATATATTTTTTGAAACATGAATATGATAAAAAAAATATATATATTGTTACCAACTTACCATACATATAAAAGTAATTATTATATATACCCGGTTATTTTAAACATGTATACTTTACAGTAATATTTGTAGTTCGAAGGCATCAGTGCAAGTTGCAGGGATGTCTTCGTAGGATCTCTTCTGTGTGTTCGTTTCTTAATATGGCTGTTTTAAATAAATATTTCCAAACAATTACACAATTGTTTGATATTTTAACATTATATAATTGCAATAACTTGAAATATGACATTTTCTTCCAATGATAAAGTTTAAAGTATATTTTTCTTGGTATGTAAAACATTAAAAAACAAACTGAATGTGTCATTTATTCTTGTTTGTGTCTTTATTAGCTGTTATATATATTGTTTTTTACCTGTGGAGATTAAACAAGAACTTTGTTTCTCCTCTGCCGTTTTAAAAGATTGTTGAATATCGCTGATACTTTCATATACGACATAAATTCCAGGCATTTAATAAACGAACTATTAACACGTTTGCATCCATCGAAGGTTCAACCACATCTGTGCTGACACGTTCTCTGATTTTCTCGAAATATTTATAAAAGAAAAACGATTAATTTAATGATACAAATTGCATCTTTCTGTATAAGGCCAAAACCGTATTCGTTTTCAAAACAGCGAATCCTTACATGTTAGGTGGTTAAAATGCTGATTACTGTTTAATAACGGAACTTTGCATATCATTTGTACACGTATGTGAAATATCCCATTCACAACCTTCTTCGATCGCAGTGCATAATAGTGAAAAGAACGTAACTTGTGACGTCAAAACTAATCCGAAATACATGATCATTCTAATACTAGTTATGTAAATTTGTAACCATGTTATGTATCTCATTGCTATTTTCGTGTCCATTATGTTGTTGATTAAAATGTAATTTATAAAAATACAATGCTCACAATTACCCACTTTCATGATCAAAGTGGGATTATCGTTATCTGATTGCAGAAAGTTCTTATCCGGGTATTATCATTAGTAACTGTTGATGTTTTATTGCTGTAAACACGCAATTAGTACCACTTTAATTGTTTTAATTCTTGTTGTTGTGGGTATTGAGTATATATAGCACCTATGTCGAAGCAAGTGGCAACAGTAACATTTCAAACCCACTTTTGAGTGAAACGGAACACCAGATCAGTGGACGCAGTTGTGTATTCAAAAGGACGAATAACAGGTACGTTTTTATTATCTTTTAGTAAATACTTACTAATCAATTTTTATATTTGTATTTATGTTGGTTTTTGTTTGTGGGTGTTTAAAAAAAATGTTTTTACAGAGTAAAGCACGTCTTATATATGTTGGGGAGGAGGGAGGTTAAGGAAAAAAGGGCACATTGACCATCTCGTGAAAAAGGCAATCCAGAGAATAAAAAGCCAGAAAAAGACACACTTGGAAATATATATATATTTATTTAGGGTGGTTGGAGGTGGGTGTGGTGTTTCGGTCCAGTGACCCCACTTTGGACCTGCCTCTGAAGACTATATTTGAGATATGCTCTATTTATTCTCTGCAGTAACTGCTGACACTATTGTAGTATTGTATGTTTGTACCAGTACTCAAATTCCGAATTATTATGTCACCACGCAGTGTCTTGTAAAATGGTTAAAAAAAATCACGCGACATATACGAATTATGTATCTTTAAAATTGTTTTATTTGTTAGTAAGTCTGGACGTTTTGCAATGGTTTGACACTACTGACACAATGAATTAAGGAGAGTTTTTACCGTACGACTTGAAATAACAATTTACTCATTAGCTGATCTTGTAAGACAGTTCAGTTCAATTCAGTTCATTCATTTGCCGATGCAACTGCCTATAGGCATAAACATAATTATACCTAATTCATTTTTACGAAGATAGAAGTCGATTAGCATCCTACAAATTGTTACTACTACTCGCGCAGTGAGAACGCTCCTTTAGTTCAATAATTATTATGTTTTAACGACGCACTCAACACATTGTATTTACGGTTATATGGCGTCAGACATATGGTTAAGAACCACGCAGATATTGAGAGGAAACCCGCTGTCGCCACTTCATGGGCTACTCTTTTTCTATTAGCAGCAAGAGATCTTTTATTTGCACTTCCCACAGACAGAATAGTACAAACCATGGCCCTTGTTGAACTAGTTATGGAACACTGGTCGGTGCAAGTGGTTTACACCTACCCATTGAGCTTTGCGGAGCACTCACTCAGGGTTTGGAGTCGGTATCTGGATTAAAAATCCCATGCCTCCACTGGGATCCGAACCCAGTACCTACTAGCCTGTAGACCGATGGCCTAACCACGACGCCACCGAGGGCGGTTAACATAACAGCGTTGAAGGTTAATTGAAATTAATTTTACATGTCAAAAGTTGTATATTATTTTCACAGAAGTAAATTATGATTAAACGAATTAGTATATAATAATTATATTTTATTGATTTCAGGATCGAAATTTAACCCTTGCAAACCAAAGGATTCAGAAATGTATTCGTGGCGAACGAAACTGATCTTAGTTTTTATAGGTGAGTGTTAACCTGTTGTATGCTTCATATTTTTGTCGTGATGTAAAGTCCTTTAAACAAATTCACACCTCATTTTTACACCACCTTTTTGTATTTGACTGTCGCCCATTCGTAGACAGTGTGGCATGGACGTAAGCTGGTGGGATTCTGGAGTTTGTTATTCCTCGCTGCTTACGGAAAACATGTAGCGAGTTTTCTCTAAAGACTACGTTTCGAAATCGCCATATGTTTGACACTCATGAGGCGATGACGAATTAATCAGTGTGTTGGTGGTGTCGTTAAAGCTGCACTGTCTGGAATATTTTTATTATTTAAGCATATAGAACAGAACATCTCATTACGTTTGGTGCCTTTAAGACGCCGCAATCTGAATTGGATTCACTACACTGACTTTTCCAAGTTAAAAATAAAATCAGAATTTTGAAAGTAGGACACTTTTGGCGGGCCCCCACTGGGCTAAAAATAGTACAGTTCGGCTATTGTTGCATTACAAAAACCGAGCAGTCAATTTCAGCAGACACTCATGGCGACGTTCTAAACACCGGTATCATACGCCTTTCGATTGTTATCTTATTTCACATACTTTTAAACACACTGTTATACTAATTTTTATTATTCACTACAGTCTTTAGAGTTTTAAAGAGTATCTTTAAATAAAAACAACAAAAATTTTTAAAAAATAACAACCAAGACTAATTTTCACAGTCTTATTGTTACTAATATCTGTATAAATACAACTTAACCGTTTTATTAAGCACTTTTATAATAGCTGTAGTATCACTTTAAATATCCTTCTGTACTACGGTAGTATAGGATATCCAACCAGTTTCGAATAGATCACACCATAACACACATTATAAAAGGCATACGAGTCCGGTGTTTAGAACGTCTCCATGCGTGTCTGCTGAAATTGACTACTAAAATCCGCTCGGTATTACAGAATGGCGAGAGTTGTTCTAACTAGCTAGTACGCATTTGACGATATGCGTTAATGACGACAATTCGCGAGTGAATTAAAAGTGCAGTTATGCTTGTATTTTAACGTAGAACTTGACTGTAAACGATTGAAACCAGACAATGCAGCTTCAAGCAAAACAAATGTTGTAACTTTCGATATTGAAACATTTAGCATGTCAACTGACACGAATATTCTTCACACACGTTATATAACATTAGTTGTGGGAGTGTATAGAATTGAACTTAAGGTTGTATTTCTCAACCCATCAGCTCCATTTCCAAGTTCATTGAACCGCTCCAAATTATACGTCAAATTTACCGTCACAAAATTACGCAACCTTTTTCTTTGGGAATTAATCCTACACGGGATTTTGCAAATTCAGTAGCTTCGTCCACTACCAACCCTGGTCAGCTATATATGCGACACCCTCTCCCACTCCTAAACCCTTTTCTGTCTTCGACAGAGGAGCCGGCGAAAGTCAGCACCTGCGTTCATGAATGCGCATGTTAAACACCATGACCCTGGCCATAACTATTGCCCAAACGATTCTTTGGTATCACGTGTAGATATTTTGAACAGTATTGTATTTTCATGTGCTATTAGCATATATACCATTTCGATTCTATTCAGCACCACATTGAAAAACGCGCGAGTGTTTGTGTTACAGAGAGAGTATCTGTTTTTAGTGTGTGTGTGTTTTATATTTTAATATACGTTTTATAATTATGATTTTGCTTCTAATTGTAGGTATATCAGCTCTTGTAGAAATAGCAGACGGGGTGCATACATACGATGCTACCGAAAGAGCTGCCACGATTCTAGCTAAGTCCCACCTCAGCCGCAGAACCAGACACAGCATGGGAGCTATAATGCAGTTATCTCGAGGAGAGAGGCTCTCCACCGTCAATATGGTGAGGACAGCCCAAGGACGCTACAAATTACGTCTGAAGGAAACGTATGCAGGATATGACATAATCGGGTTTGGCGTGGAGGCAGACATGGATCCCAAAATTGGTTACACGGGAATTGTGAGCGGCGAGATTGTCGTGGGGTTACAGGCGGACCTTAAAGGTTTATCCACATGTATTCAGACTAACGAAACCGCCCTTGAGATTGCCATGCTGGACTCGGGTCTGTCTGTCGATGACCCACGCGTCACCGAGAAACACACCAAACGAAAGGTGTTCATAACAGACGACAGCAAAGCTGCATGGGTGTACGAAGTCGACTTCTTATACATCACCGAGACCAGCGTGAGCCGGCCGTTTTACATCATAGATGCGTGTGAACTCACAGTACTGATGAAGTTTGATAGAGTAAACAATGTGACAACTAACCTCCGTAAGTTCATCAGAGCTTTGCAGGCTCGAGCAGATTGTGAAGATCCAACTACTACCACCACCACCACCACAACAACACCGACAACAACACCAGTACCTACCACAGAAACGTCTCCTGTTACCGAGGAAGACTGCGAGGAAGACAACCCCACACCCACACCCATGCCCAGTAAATGCTCTTCCCCTGCAAAGGGAGTGGGAGGCAACTTGAAGACTGGCAAGTATAAATATGGCGTCGCACCTAGATGCCTCAACCCGAAGGTGAAAGGGGTGACGTGCATCCTAGAAACTGATATAGTAAAGGTTATTGACTTGAAACAGTCACGTAACAGAAAAAATTCAAGTGCTGCTAGCTTCAAATGCAGTATGGGTTACAGTGATGCAATTAATGGGGCTTTCTCTCCAGTTATGGATGCTTTCTTCTTTGGCTACACCACTGTTCAAGCAATAAAACAATGGTACAAGATTGACCCACTGGGTTTCAAGCCTATTCTCTACGTACATTATGGAAACGGATATGAAAATGCCTTTTGGGATGGCAAAAGTCTAACATTTGGAGACGGTAAAAATTATTTTTATCCTCTTGTGAGCCTGGACGTCGTTGCCCACGAACTGGGACACGGAATAACAACTAGATTTTCCGATTTGTTTTACTCTGGCCAATCTGGGGGCATCAACGAAGCCTTCTCCGACATCACTGGTGAGTTGGTCGAAGCTTTTGCTCTTTCAAATGATTGGAAGGTTGGCTTCGAACTCCGTAAGCACGCGACCAAAGCCTTGCGGTATTTTAAAGACCCTACTCTTGATGGAAAATCTATAAAGCATATATCGAAGTACAATAGCCGTTTAAATGTACATCATAGCAGCGGCCTTTTCAATCACGCATTCTATCAACTTGTTGAAGTGAGAAAGATGCCCATCAAAGAAGCCTACCACTGCTTCATCCAGGCAAACCAGATATACTGGAGGCAACGCTCAACCTTCGAACAAGGAGCCTGTGGCGTCCTGCGATCGGCCCACGACCTTGGCTACAATTCCTACCTGGGTAAAATCAAGGCATCTTTTGCCGTCGTGGGACTTACATTGAGTAACTGTCTAGAGTCTAGCTACATGGAGGCACTGAAGGACGGAACCGTGATACGTCGTCTGCGTGTGTCCCCTGATAAGAACCCCATGTATCGTCTCAACGCTCCCACGTTTGCCACATCCGTGACGATCAAAGCCAAGAGTTCAAGATCGGGTCCTATAGGCATTGAGCTAACTACAAGCACGGATGGGCCGGAGGTGGCGTCCAGTGACAATGTTTTGACATACCAGCTTGATGACGCAGCACCACAGCTGTATGTGAGTCTTTCTGCGGATTCCATTCACTATAAAGTCGAATTGTCGATTAAATACACAGATACCAGCACAGCAAACGGCTTAACGTCTATCTTTTAAATACGTGTGAATGGGATTAACTTTTAAAACATGTCCTTTTAAAATTGTTTTGTAATTTTGAAATAAAATATCAGTCTGTCTCTAACAATATGTAGTACGTTGTTAAATAAAACATTTATTTAAACATGATATTTACGTGTTTCGTTATTTTTGTAAAATGAAAATAGTCATATGGATATGACTGATATGTATGGTGTTATTCCCCAAAGCAAACGTAGTACTTATAAATCTCGTTTTCAAATTTCATATTAGCATTACAGCCAAACAGCTATATTAAGCGTGAAGGAGATGATCCGAAAGTGTTCTAAAAATAACCGAAGTGGCAACTATCGTACTACCAGATATTTGTTTATTTAATGCTTTTATTTTGAAAGTATGGGTCCTGACTAGTTCCTGGTTAAAAATTATCCAGAATATCTGTGGTGAAACGTGGTCAAATGACGTCATCAATTTGGTCTCCTTAACTTTGATATTTTTGCATCTGGTTCCGATAGAGTCTTCATTCTCTTAGTTGCTTGGCATTTTAGGCCTTTACTAATAAGTATGAAAA
>JAECMU010109126.1:0-17583 GCA_016106625.1 Dracogyra subfuscus
TTCAAGGTGTTTAGCAATAAGGAAATGACTCAATGACAAAAGCTATGTTTACTGGATTACGGGAAGGTATAGCAGGTCATGTGTCATACAAGTGGATGCAAATTAAACAAGATTAAGTGTAATTAAAGGCTTAAAACTACATTAGGGCTGTTCCACCATATAAAATCTCATGTAGGGGTGCCATGCTGGCACCGTAATTAGTACTTTAGGTCAGATAGCTCTGATGCAATATTTTCTAAGCATACATAGTTCAAATTAAAAAAAAGATTACCTCCCTATGTGATCAATTTAGGAAGACATGCCCACCCACCAACGATGCACTCAACACATTAAATTACGGTTATATCGGGGTTTTTTTGGGTTTTTTTTTTTGTTGTTTAACGATGCACATTATAAGTACGGTTATATCGGCGTCTGACATATGGTTATGTCGAGAAAAAACCCAGTGATTAGCTGACGGGGTGGTTATATCGGCATCAGACATATGATTATGTTGAGAAAAAAACCCAGTGGTAAGCTGACAGGGATCGATCCTAGACCGACCGCGCATCAGGCGGGTACTGTACCACTGGGCTATGCTGCCCGCTCCCACCAAAAACATAACCTTGATAACAGTTTAATTAATTTATGAATGCCATAATATATTTTTAAATTGCAAATAAACTTTTTTATAGTAAGGACATTTTGAGCAGTTTTTAAAATGTAGGCATGTCTATATACACGATACCTGTATACCATTAATATTGCTAAAACATGTCAACATACAGATGGAAATGTGATTAAAACAAAACAACAAAAAACTCTAGCACTCACACACTCACAAAATTAAGTGGCTTATTTTTTTGGTGTGAAGAATACATTTCACCTTGTCTACACTGATAGACAAAAGCACTATTCTTTCTTGGCATTATATCATTTTGGTAAATATAGACAGAAAAGAATAACTTTTTTTTTGTTATAAGAAATGACTAAAGACAATATAGACAATAATAGCAAGGGTCAGAAAAAAGTGACAAGGGAAAGACATAATAGAGGTTTGATAGAAAGAAAAAGAAAAGAAGTAAATGTAATTTTCTGAAAGAGGCAAGCTTTACAATTGGGTTGTATGCATGGCCTTTAAAAATATGTTTTATTATCACACTGTTCACTCTTTTAGAAGCAGTCACTTTTTTCATTCATCATCATCATAATGGTTTATTTGTTTTCCCCTCACTGGCCACCGGACTAACAATGTACATATTTGTGGAATACTAGTATTTATCACTACTGGCATTTGATTTGCATTTTTTAATTATAATATCATTGAATTAATCACATGGGTGAGTCCCTTTTTTTAATGGTTACAATTTTTATGGTCTTGGTAAAGAAATTGCGGGCAGCACAGCCCAGTGGTACAGTGCCCGCCTGATGCGCTGTCGGTCTAGGATCGATCCCCGTCAGCTAACCACTGGGTTTTTTCTCGACATAACCATATGTCCGACGCCGATATAACTGTACTTATAATGTGTTGAGTGCATAGTTAAAAAAAAAATAAAAAAAAAATGGTAAAGAAATTAACGTGGTCGGTGCGGGATCCTTCCAGCCCCTAGGGGAAACACTGTGATCGTGTACATTCAGAGCCAACTTTACAAAGAATGTTTTTTCACTTACATGCATGTATAACTATATGTAACTACAGTGATTATAAACACCTGTCTTTAAGAAAAACAGACTTCATAAAATTCAACCTCTTGTTTCTTAACTCTTTACAGTCTGCCCGCCTGATGCGCGGTCGGTCTAGGATCGACCCCCGTCAGCTAACCACTGGGTTTTTTTCTCCACATAACCATATGTCCGACGCCGATATAACCGTAGTTAAAATGTGTTGAGTGCGTCGTTAAACAAACCACAACAACAAAACACAACAACTTTACAATCTATCTTATGGACCAAACATCAAACATTTGAAAATATTTTGTTAATATTGCTTGAAGGTTTTAAAGCTATTAACTTTTAAAAAATATTCATACTGCATGAATTACATGTACCTTATTATATAAATTATTATAAAAAAAGAAAGAAAGAAAATTGAAAAGAAAGTGAATTATTGGAATTTTTTAATAAGCTGACTTAAACATAACAATGAAGACGAAGTGATGTAATTAATGATGTAAATTAGGGAGATAATTAATTATGTAAATAGAAAGGTAGTTAATAACATTAACAGTGAGGTATTTAAAGTGATGTACTTAGTGTTATACACTTGATAAAGCTGGATGTCTTGAAGTATATCCCACAGATGACAGGTCCAAGCTTGACACTAATCCATTGTGTGACGGTAATTTCCAATTAAAATGTCTCCACACCTGTACACAAACTGTGTCGCTGCCTGATGAATACTAAACCTGGTGGAGCTGTCACACAGAATACCTAAAACCAGCGTATAACACTCTACGAAGATACAACCATATAAAAACACTGTGATGATACAACCGTATAACCACACCGTGATGATACAACCATATATCAACAATGTGATGATACAACCATATAACAACCATGCAGATCGAGTGCTGCTTGATTGATCAAACTTCTAAAAGTAACCATTAGTGTTTTTAAGCCATCAATCACATGGTGAAATACAAGATTACATGCATCACTGAACATGATATTGCATGGATCACTGATTTCCTCGATTCAGTGAACCGAGGCGTGAAGGACAGTGGATTGACGAAACTGGTGATAATACATCACAAAGACAATACATGACACCAGGGAAAGGAATGCCATATATCTAAATTGTGCAGTAGAGGAAATTAGCAATTTTCCAACTCACCTACATTATTACAGTTTCTATTGAAGGGAGCAGGATTAAGTCTGTTCCACAGTTATTGGTAATTCTGACACGGTCATCAGTGGAAACCCACTACAACAAGGTATCTTTTATATGCACGTTTCCACACAGACAGGCAAGCACATACCATCACCTTTGACCAGTTGTACGTGTTGCACTGGATGGAATGAGAAAACCCCCCCAATCAGTTGAAGGATCCACTGAGGTGATTAGATCCTGCAATGATAGCACGTCAGGTGAGTGCTCAACTGACTACGCTAAATCCTACCCCTATACCAGCAAGTCAGCAAGTAATACATTTGAAAGATGGAGAAGTCATACAATGTGGAATTATTCTGAAACTACTATCCCAAACATGTAAACAAAATAAAGAGTAAATTCCCTTCCTGGTTTTATTTAAAAGACAATTTCTGCTACATAATAAATGATTACTGCAGATAACACAGTGACTAATACAACACTGTTTTTGCATTGTACATTCTCTGGAAATTTCATTTAAACAATGGACAGGTTTACAGAATCAAAGTTTTACATATTCACAAATGGAATACAATGCAAAAAGTCTTATCAGACTGGGTTATCTATGTAACTAGAAGTGGCCGTTAACTTCACAATGAATGAATCTATCAATCAATATTCACCAACACCCCAGCACAAAAATACACACTGGCTATTGGGGGTCACAAAAGGTAAGTATATAAAAATATTATTTATATAATTATGTAAAACCACAGTGTACATTTGCTTCACAAGTACACCTACAATTACATCGATCTACATGTACAAATGTAGTTTCTGTAAGTTACAATTTGTTCAACTACATCAATAGTCAGTGCTTCTAGATTATGGTAGCCCCAGTCTCATGGCTAGTGACATTCAATGTTGGGCTGGTAAATAACTACTATTGCTATGCCTAACAGCTAGTGATTTTCTTTTGTCAAATGCTGCATTGAAGTCTATTTTGTAAATATGAATATTCTTCCCCCAACCCCAGCCCCCAATGTTAGTGTTTTTAATCGCTATCTCCCTCTTTAGGTAAGATATTGATTATTACTATTAGTAAACTTGCATTAAGTAAAGTAGGGCTAGTGAATTCTGACATGTGGCCAGTACATTTTTTCAATCACTGACCCCAGGGCTAGTGGATCTAGAAAGGCAAAAATTCTAGAAAGAAAAGAAAGAAATGTAACGATGCACTCAACACATTTTATTTACGGTTATATGGCGTCAGACATGGTTAAGAACCATACAGATATTGAGAGAGGAAACCCACTGTCGCAACTTCATGGGCTACTCTTTCCGATTAGCAGCAAGGGATCTTTTATATGCACCATCCCACAGACAAGATAGCACATACCATGGCCTTTGATATACCAGTCATGGTGCACTGGCTATGACGAGAAATAGCCCAATGAGCAAAAATTCTAGAAACCCTGCACTAGTAGACATTGATTAACTAATCACTGGCTACTGGCTGTCAGTCATCCGAGGAAATCATTGCATTTTTCCATCAGCAACAAGGGATCTTTTATATATGCACTATCCCACAGGCAGGACAACACCTTTTCATACATCAGTCATAGGGCACTGGTAGGGAAAACTTCAATAAGTTTTCTGAGAACGCTTAATCCTATGACCAAACACCTCAGATTCAACCACTCACTCATTTATATACCTATTTCCATGCTTCTGTTCAATTATGCTGTTAGTGGTTAGTGAGAGAGAAATCAGTATAGTGGCCTTACCCTACCCATTGAGTCATTAAACTTGCTCTGGGTGGGACCCGATACCAGGATGTGAACCAGTAACCCCCACCCTTATAACCGATGGCTTAACCATTACATCAATGCTTAAATATTAACAATACATCTGTGTTGACATCCATAAGATTGCTGCGTTAAACCTTAAAATATTATGCCCAACAGATTGAACTGTGGAAAACTTTCTATACACCCATCTCTAATTCCAGGTTGGTCCCCACCCTATGGCCCAGAGATGAAATTGTAATACTCAAATCTAGTGTAGTTTATATATACAGGAAGGGAAGCAACTCTACAGTTAATAAATTCAAGAAAATAAAAACATCAGTAACACCAGCTGAATATTTCAGAATGTTCTTTGACATTTAATATTTAATTTATGCAATGTGCTCACAGTTGGCAGTCATAAAACTACATAATAGCATAAACGCTAACATTATTTAATGGAAAACTCCTGTCCAAGATGGAGGAGCCTGCTGAGGTCAACACCTGCTGCGACCAGGAAAGGCGTGTGCTACAACAGCTTGCTCTGAATGTGCACATTAAATTCTCTGACCTGACCTAATGCTAAATGTGACTGATACATGTACTTGTATAACTTTTATTATTTTCAACAACTGCAGAATTGTACCAAGCCACAAATGTAATAACACTGTTTTAATATTACAATGAAGATGTACAATACGGATATATAATAGCACTGGGAATAATGAAATAAAAAGTAAATACGTAAATAAGTAGATTATGATCAATTCAGTTTGTGTATATGAGAAAACCAAGTGTTTATTTATAAGACTGAGGCCTGATTTCTCGTTGACCACTCAAAGCAGCTAGGTTTAAACCTTCAGTCAAGATCATCTAAGGCCCGATTTCTTGTTGACCACTCAAAGCAGCTAGGTTTAAACCTTCGGTCAAGATCAACTAAGCCTAGTTCATAATAAACCATGATTCATTTCAGATCCTATTTCACGTGAGAAATCATTATCTCGCTTAGCTAAACCAGGCTGTTCCATGAAACGGACATTTCATGTACCCCTTCATATGCTCATGTTTTGTTTCTTTTTGCCAGTAATGATAGCCCGTGATAACAATTATACCTCACATGAATGAGAAATATGTATTTCTATTATTAGTGAACATAGAGATGTTGTCGAGGACAAAAAAGACCCCCAACAAACAACAGAAGTAACAGGGAAATAGAGTGTGTGTGGACGACAATAACCACTAAATTCAATGCAATTCAAAGCACCCGAAATTGTACAACTAAACAATTAAAAAGATGCTGGAAAAAAGTCCCAGAGAGCCGGTTGAGGTCGAAATTAGCCAAAATTAATGAAAGTGAAAGCAGCGGTATATTCAAGTAACTTAAGTTAGGTACTTGAGTACCAAATTTTTTGTGACGGGGGTAAAATGGTACATCTTGTATTCACCACTGATTTTGTGGTTTAAAAAAAAACAGTGTGCATTATATTGTGGTTCATGTTTTTTCTCTTGGAATAAATGTTCAAAATGGGGGTGCGCATTATACACCGGTGCGCATAATACATGGGAAAATACGGTATACTAATGTTATTACACTTGTATACAAAAATGTTTTACTGAGGAAAATGCTGCTCTCCGATGCTTTTGCTACACTTGTCTGGAGTGTGATATTATTATTATTATTACCAGTGTTACACTAACCTGAGGAGGATGGAAAACTCCACTTTCTGGTGCTATATTTGGTGGCGCTCTGTCCAGATCTTCGTAAATGTTTGTCAACTGCTTGTCAGGGTCGAGCCCATCGTTGCTATGACAACCCCGCAAGTTGGGCATCCCACTGGTGATGCTCGCCTTAAGAGCATTGGGTGACCATGTCTTTCTGCGGGATTGGATGCCTGATGGGTAATATGGGTAGTTGGAATGACTGCTCGGGTGGCTGACATTGTCACGGGTGGAATGTTCAGATACACACGACGATGTACTGTATGTCCTTCTGTACGGTGGAGGTGAATGTCGTGGCACAGAGTGCTGTGTCAAATGTGACGTCGGCTGCTGCATCAAATGTGACGTTGACTGCTGCGTCAAATGCGATGTCGGCTGAGACAGGTGCGAGGATGAATGACTCAAATAATATTCTCCCAGCTGCGGAGTTGAATGCTGGGACAGGTGCGATGTTGAGTGAGTTGAAGTGTGAGACAGACGGGATGCCGAGTTGGGAGTCGAGTGGTGGGACTGCGTCACGTTGCCAGGCTTGTTTCTCGGTGGTATAATGGAGTAGTCTGCGTCACCGTCGGTGTCTGGGACTGGGTCGAAGATGTATCGGAGTTCATGGGAGTATGTCGAGTAGTTGGACAGGGGGCTGTACACGTCATCCTGACTCGCCACACTGCCCGCGTCATCATCACGCAGCGGCAGACCGTCTGAACACACTGAGGAATTGTGGGAAGTCATCTTCGGTCATATCTCGGTGGCTGGAAGAACAAAAAGTGAAACAAATATATATCAACAATTTCAACCAATTATTGTGGGAAGTCATCTTCGGTTATATCTCAATGGCTGGAAGAATAGAACGTGAAAAATATATTTCTTACACACCATGCTTTTGTTTTGGTTACAATCGATTGTTAACACATGAACGTGTGTTAACAATTTCAAGACATATGACCAAGTCACCAGTGCCATGCATCCAATGAAAACCTACATGATAGAAATTGATTATACTGTGACATATAGTTAACCTGACATTCATGTCTGTTACGCATCAGTCAGCTACAAATGCAACGGCTGTAAATAACTTTTAGTCCAAAAAGATGTTACAATTTGATTAAAACCTGTGTTTTTTTAGGATATGTAAGAAATAGAATAATACATTCGTGTTTGTTAGATATCATTTATCTTACAACATGTTGTTTAAAAACATATCAAACTTGTTTTCTCTCATTAGATACATTTTAAAACTCATTGTGAAATAAATAGTCTCTAATGACCACTCATGTATTATTCTCTATATCAACCATATCAACCAATTGTGGGAAGTCATCTTTGGTCATATCTTGATGGCTAGAAGAACAGAAAGTAAAATATATATATCAACTGTTTTACAGCTAGTTAATTTTCATTAATATGAAAGGAAATGAAGAGAATATTTGTTTAATGACACCTCAGCACATTTAACATATAACTATTTGTACTCCTGGTCTGGAGTAAGAGGAAGGAACGCAATCAGTACATTATATTTATGGTTATACTGCATCAGGCATATGATTAAGTACCACACAGATATATAGAGAAGAAACCTGCTGTCGCAACTTCATGAGCTACTCTTTTTTTTTTTGATTGGCAGAAAGGTATCTTTTACATGCACCATCCCACAGACAAGACAGTGCATGCCTTTGCTACCCCAGTTGTGGAACACTGCCTGGAATGAGAAATAACCCTATGGGCCTACCAAAAGAGATTGATCCCAGAACGACCTTGTGTCAAGAAAGTGCTGTACCACTGGGCTACATCCCACCCATGAAATCAGAGAGGCAATTTGCTGCCACCACACGGACTGCTCCTACCAATAAATCTTCCACCACACCATGGTCTATTCTTTTTTATTACAGCAAGACATCTTTGTTATACCCAGCTGGAATGACAAAAAACTCAAATAGCCCACCAACATGCATTAGGTAAATACTTTAACAATGGGCTACACAGAGAACATTTTCACGAACAAAAATGCCTCTGTCCAGTTAAAAACAGTCACCATACCCATGTGTCTGTTTTATTTTGAAAACAGAAGCAATTTAAAATTAATACTTTTTGCAATGAAAGAAGAAAAAATGATGAGTAAAGGAAAACATGGACAATACTGTAAAATTGATGCTGAAAAATACTTGTTATCTAGAAAAACAAATTGTAAAGATACCGATACATGTAGATGCTTAACAAAAACGTAATACTAGTGAATAACTGGTCACTCAGTCTTTGTAAACTTTTGTATTACATATACTTTAACTTAGTCAAGAAGTATAAACTGGTGGCCCTTCCTTACAATGTCAGCCCGTGGACCCATGGTGGGCGTGCCTGAACCACAAGGATGTGAGCACGTAAATACAATTCCATGTCCATGTACTTATATCACATATCAGTATTCAACTGATTAAAAAACCCAAATAGTGCAGCATGGGCATCTACAAATAGAAATTTCTTCAGAAGAGCAAATAACACTGGTAAGCAGTTTTCAGCATTCTACTGCCAATATTACTCATTACCAGTACTTACATTGAAAAATATTCCTGTAAATTATTTCTGAATGCATAATTTATTTACTCATACTAACCACCCACACAACACTTTACACAGTAGTTTTCATGAATAAAAATTGTGCTTTGACAAATGACGTGACATTCCAATATTTCCAATACAACTTGATTTCCGTGCTTATCAATAATATGGTTCATGCCTGTGGTCCCGGGCACACACCTCAGCTATCTGGGCTATTGATACTGTTGAATTGTTAGTGAATAGTGAGAGTGAGAGTGAGAGTGAGAGTGAGAGTGAGAGTGAGAGTGAGAGTGAGAGTGAGAGAGAGAGAGAGAGAGACCAGCGTATAGTGACCAGCCATCTTCCCACTGAGTTGTTTAAAAAAACCTTGTATTGGCCTCGGTGGTGTAGTGGTTAAGCCATTGGTACAGGGTTCACAGCCTGGTATACCTGTAGCGCTCCATCCCAGAGCAAGTTCTTAAGGGTAGGTGTAAGGCCACTACACCCTCTTCTTTCTCACTAATTACTAACCAACTAACAACTAACCCACTGTCCTGGACAGATAGCCCAGATAGCTGAGGTATGTGCACATGGATATAAGCATGAAAATAAGTTGAAATGAAATGAAAAAAACAAAACTCTGTGAAATCTTGTACCTACACCAGTCATAAATGAAATATATATACATAAACTACATGGGTCGAATTGAAAAAGCCTGTTTAAGTCTTACATGTATGTAAATACATACATTTACATGTGTAAATACATACATTTACATGTGTGTAAATACATACATTTACATGTGTAAATACATACATTTACATGTGTAAATATATACATTTACAATGCTTAAATACATACATTTACAATGCTTAAATACATATATTTACAATGCTTAAATACAAACATTTAAGAAAAACAGGCTTCATAAATTCAGGCCCGATATATCTAAAAATAATAACTAAATAATTTACTGTACTAATAGAAGAAACTAGGAAAATATTTAGTGAATGACCAAGAGAACTACAAATATTCCGAATGTTAAGTCAGATGGATGTTGCTATCTTGAGTAGGTGTGGGTGATTTTTGGCATGCATCATTCAGAGAACTGTTCAAGCACATCTATCATGGACACAAACTCTGACTTTGCCAGAGAGTTATCCATGACAGAACTAATATCTTCGTCCCTGATGCTAATTGCTATCCATTCAACTTACAAGATTTTTTGGATTTGCCGATTTAGATTTGTTTTGATGTGGTAAAGACACTTTGATAAAAATCTAGTCTAGTTTATTATGTAATTATTTATCAGAAATAAATGTAAAAATAGTGAAATATAGCACCTTTATATTTAATAACTTAACCACTTCACCAATGCTGGTATTGTAACCTCTTGCTTATTCCATCAAACTGTCCTCTCTCTGTTAAATACCACTGACTATGGAATGCAATAAAAGATGTAGATAACCCATGTGTTCATGTTATTTAATATCACAGATCACAAGCTCACTGGGAGATCGAGTAACCAGAAAATTACTAACACATATGTACATTGACTCAAGACATGCAAGAAAAACATTACAAATATTTATGCTTTAATTAACTTTGTCTCCCAGTCATGGGTAACAAGTTCCACCATGCAAGTTACACACATAAGATTATCTCATCCTGAGATCTCCCATAATCACTGCAATATGGACAGCTGACAAATGAAGTCTTTATTTGTACAGTCAGCTCAGAAACTAATTCGGTTTATAGCCAAAGCTGGAGAACTGAGTATTTGTGTAACGAGCTGCATGTGACAGACTCAGATTGGAAACACAGATTTCTCACTTCAGTGTTATTAATTGCATCAGTGGCTAATTTAATGATTAAATAAACACAGGCCAGTCAACAGGAGCTGTTGTAGTGGAGAGAAAATAAACACAAAGTTGATAACATCAGTTACTAATTATAGTGTCAAAATAAACACAATTATGGTAACATCAGTTACTAATTACATGTATAGTGACAAAATAAACACAATTTTGTTCATGAAGTTGCTAATTAGTGACAAAATAAACACAATCTTGTTAATTATGTTGCTAATTAATGACAAAATAAACACGATCTTGTTAATTAAATTGCAAATTCATGACAAAATAAACACAGTCTTGGCAACATCAGTACCAGCCTCTGTGGCATCATGGTTAAGCCATCATGGTAGGTACAGGGTTCGCAGCCCGGTACCGAATTCAACCCAGAGCAAGTTCTTAAGGGCCACTACAACCTCTTTTCTCTCTCCAACCATTAGCCAACTAACAGACAGTCCAGATAGCTAAGGTGTGTGCCCAGGACAGTGTGCTTGAACCTTAATTGGATATAAGCACGCAAATAAGTTGAAATAAAATGGCAACATCAGCTGCTACTAAATGATAAAATAAGCATGTACTTGTCAGAGTATATCTGTTTATAAAATATCCACAGTGCATTTCTTTGCTTGTAAACATCTAACAGACTAACTATGGTAAATATTTCACCAGACACCCATTGTCAGTCAAGACATGAGTTTTAAAGATAAAGTTTGTTTTGTTTATTGACACCACTAGAGCACACTGGAAAGAGGAAATTAACTACATTTTTCCATTAGTTACAACTACAAGGAATCTTTTATATGCACTTTCTTTCAGACAGGACAGTACATACCACAGCCAAGTTGTATACCAGTTGTGAGGCACCGGTTGGGATGGGGAGGGAACCCAATCAGAGAATAGGCTCACTGATGAGATTTGATCCTACGATCAAAATATTTCAGACAAAGTCTTAACAAACATGTACAATGTTGATCAATAATGTTCAGAACATATACTATTCTGATGGGTAAACACTCATGTGGCCAAGTGTCAAACCCTCTAATTATAGGCTCTCTGAAGCATTCAGGTTACAAATTACACAATACATTAATAGCTACATGTACACCCACACACATAATTGGCAACTAAACATATGAAACATACATGTATGTATGTATATATACACATGTGAACTACACATGTTTTGAAGGTGTAAAATATGCATAAACACAAATACAGAGAAAGGTATGTATATATGTAGATAGATAGATAGAGACACAGACAGAGAGAGAGAGAGAGACACACACAGACACAGACACAGACAGACAGTGACAGAGAGGGAGACAGACAGTGACAGAGAGGGAGATAGGGACAGTTGAAAGAGATTAAGAGAGATTAAGAAAGAGATTTTAAGACATTCACAGAGACAGACAGAGATAGAAACAGCAAAATGGAGCCAAAAGAAAAGGAAACAAAAGTGTAAATAAATGTGTACCTTGAAATCTTTATCCTCATACACAGTAACTGTTCATATAACTTGTATTAAATATATCCAGAAGATGGCAAAACCAACAACTGTGAAAGGTCCACCAAACACCATTGCAGAGTACCACGCTGAGGCACTTGTACCTCTATAGATCTACTTGTGTTGAGTACATCATTAAATAAAACATTTCCTTCCAAAGATCTACAGGTGTATAACCAGCTCACACTACACAACAAACATACTACAGACACCACAACATGGTCTGTCCAACAGAACTCCACTGTCATCCGCCATGTGTCTGCTAAAAGACTTGATTGTCTCCGCTCTGTTTATCTGCATGTTTACCTGTGTGCTTACCTGTGTTTACCTGTGTAATTAACACTGACCAGATTGGAGCTGAACCCTGCAGTCAGTGCTCTGTGGTCCACAATTAACGCCCACTCGTTAACCCAGTCAGCCCTCTTCCTGTGACAAAACATACCGACAATTGCTTCTTCATTCCTCCCATTGTCCAAGGAACTCATCAAACAGTGTGCCAGGGTATCAACACACATACATTCCAAAAACAGGAACAATAAGCACAATAGTTGTAGAGAGCGGGCAGCGTGGCCCAGTGGTACAGTGCCCGCCTGATGCGCGGTCGGTCTAGGATCGATCCCCGTCAGCTGACCACTGGGGTTTTTTTCTCGACATAACCATATGTCCGACGCCGATATAACCGTAATTAAAATGTGTTGAGTGCGTCGTTAAAAAAAATAAATAAAAAAATAAAAAAATAGTTGTAGAACAAACTGTTTTAATCTCTCATGAAACTCATGAAAACAATAATATAGAACATACACAAGCATTTCAGCACATTGTCTGGCAATTTTATATGGACCCTTATCTTAAAGAAACAATAATAATTAATATACTGTATAGCAAGTATTCATATTAACAAAGTGTCTTGACACAATTCACAAGTCATTCCAGCCAGTGCTCCACAACTGATGCAACAAAGGTCATGGTATGTACTGTCCTGGCTGTGGGATGCTGGATGTCAAACATTTGGTAATTCTGACTTATCATCGGAGGAAACCTGCTACATTTTTCTATTAGCACCATGGGATCTGTTATGTGTACTTTCCTACAGACAGGAAAGGACATACCATGGCCTTAGACCAGTTGTGGTGCACTGGTTGAAATGAGAAAGAAAAAACAATCAGTTGAATGGAGATGGTTTGATCCTGTGATGCAAACACCAAAAGCAAGCACTCAACAGACTGAGCTAAATCCCACCCATTTTAGGGGAAAGCAGGGAGGATAAAAAAATAAATTCTGTTTGTGAAAATAATCCCAAATATTGACCACTTTATTATGGCTCCAGACATGAGTAGAATGTATTAGCTATCATTTTTGGCTTTAGGTATTTGACCAAACTTTTTTTTTTTTTTTTTCAAATTCTACCCACCTCAAACTTACCTCCTTTGTCCCAGACCTAGTCACTGGCGATGTCAAAAGATAATCTCTTTTTAAAAATTCAATAATATACTGGTATACTGAACTAAACATTTTAACATACAGACTAACACTTCACACAAATATCAACTGCAATCAATTGTTAAACCAGCCAGACATCCCCTGACAATGTGTAGCATGAAAAACCTAGTTACCTGTGTGCAGGTGAGAATCCAATAAAGCTACACAAAGCTGTCATCAGGGAGTCTTTTTTTTTTTTACCTCCCAGGTGATTCATCCAGAAGGTAATTACTCAAAGTAATTCAATTAGCACGGATCAATTAAATATCTTGCCTCGCTGCTGCATTTCACTAATTAACAACAACTTCATAACACTGGCCACAGTATCACAACCAACCATTAAGCCACTGTCCTAGATACTGGTCTCAGTGGTGTAATGCTAATGCCATCAGCTTGTATAGGTACTGGGTTTACATCCTGGAACTGGCTTCCACTCTGAGTGAGTTTCAATGACTCAATGGCTAGATGTAAGACCACTAAGGGGCCGTCCATAATTTTCAAAATTTTCACGAGCATACAAACCGTACATGGGGGAGGGGGGTTGATCAACATTTTTCATTTGGGGATGTAGACTTTTAGGATGGGGGAGGGGTGGTCAAAAGTTTACTCTTTGTACACTTGCGAAAATGATGAAAATTATGGATGGCCACTAAACTTTCTTCTCACTAACCACTAACCCACTGTACTGGACACACAGCCCAGATAGTTGAGGTGTGTGCCCAGGACAGTCTGCTTGAACCTTAATTGGATATAAGCTTGAAAATAAGTTCAACTTACTGAATTCCAGCTTAATGAGACATAAAAACCGAAACAAGGGGGAAAAAACCCCACAACAAAAGGTCCACCAAGGGTGACCGATCCCATAACATATCAAACTTCAAGCAAACATTCTGTCAAATGACATCTTGCTGAGTCAAAGTTTGAAGTGTACTTAACTTTTGCAGTTAATACTTGTTATATCACAAATGAGCTGTGAAATTTTCCATTTAGTTCAACTAATATTTTGAGGGGAGGCATGTATATATACTATTCATATTTATGGGTCATAGTTTCATTCATACCTGTATATCAGGGGTTTCTTTTGTTTGTTTTTTGTTGGTTTGTTTAACGACGCACTCAACACATTTTAATGACGGTTATATCGGCGTCGGACATATGGTTATGTCGAGAAAAAACCCCAGTGGTCAGCTGACGGGGATGTATATCAGGGGTGCAGAAAGTACTCGCCCGCTCGCCACATGCGAGTTAAAGCTCTGACGAACGAGTTGAAAAATGTTTCTGCCAGTCCGATGGACGATTGTTGTTTTGTTTTTCGGACTGACTTCTTAAGTAAATAGTTTTTCTTGTGGCAAATCCGGAACTCAGCATCAGCCATACCACAATTTCGAACAGTCTTCAATTGTTTACCAAATAATTTTAATAATAAAGACATTGTTTAATGGTGATCTAGCTTTACTTTAATTTTGGTTCTTTTTAGTAGTTTTAGCATTGTTATTAAAATAAACATAGTGTCCTACAAGCTAGTGGACTAGTAGAAATTCTGGCGGGCTAGTACATTTTAATTATTACTGGTCCGGCAGGCTAGTGAAATATTTCCCATTTCTGCACGCCTGCTGTATATTGCATATATATATTATTTCTAGCCACATACACATGTTAACTTTGTCACCGGTGGGGTCCTCCCTTAAGTGAGCACTCTACCACTGAGCTATACATCCCACGTACCTTTAATATGTACAGGTATATTAACGAGAAAGTTACCTGTATTGTAATTTCCATGCATGACCGAATCACTATACCACACTTGACATGACCCATACATGAAAAATATTAAACTGAATGCGAGCCATTTGGAGAACACTGGCATGAGAATGGGACCAGGCCACAAAGTGTCCATTGTTCCCACGTTGTAAGGGCATGTTTCACATCATTATATACACCACCGTGATATACACAGATACATACCTCCTGTCAACGACGCCTTTGTCACCTCATGACATATCATAATAGAGAGCAGTTACTTTCCCTGTCCAGACACTCATAATAACTGTACGTCGATAAAACATGGAGTTTATGTCTGATAATGTGGATCAATAAAAACACGCAGAGAGTTTATAGGTTGATAATGTACATCGATAAAAAAAACATGTAGACTGTTTAAGTTTGATAGTGTACATAATATTACATGAATAAAAACATTTAGACTGTTTAAGTTTGATAGTATACATAATATTACATGAATAAAAACATGTAGACTGTTTAAGTTTGATAGTATACATAATATTATATGAATAAAAACATTTAGACTGTTTAAGTTTGATAGTATACATGATATTACATCGACAAACATACACTGTTTAAGTATGATAATGCAACTCAAAACAAAAAACATGACAGTTTAATAATATGTATAATGTATTTAAAGCAGGTAAGTTCTCAGTACAGAATTATTATTCTCCTAGACCTCTAGTAATCAAATCATATCACCTTTTTAATATATTCATTATGTAATATATTCAGTATGTAATATATTCATTATGTAATATACTCTGTAATATATTTAGTATGTAATATACTCAGTATGTAATATATTCATTATGTAATATACTCTGTATATTCTCAAAGAAAAAGTTCCTGTACATCAATAAAACATCCAGTGATACAGCCAATTTTCAATAAATCAAAACCTTTTGTTTTACATATATACATGTATGTATTTTTACCTATTATAAGTACCGTTCTGTCTTCTCAAGTTAAAAGTGTGGTCTACATGTGTGGTGTGCCATCACAGACATTGGAAGTCCTAGCCATATTTTGTTATCACACAACCAGTTGCTTATTTTTTCTACTAATTGGCCTCAACTCAGGGATGTTTTAGCATGTCAGACTTGTCATTTCCAAATGATTCCACAGATGTACTACTAGCCTGATAAGATATTTTATGGATGTGACATCAAACAAAGGTTCCTTGCACATGAAAGATCTCTTCTAGTATTCCTCA
This sequence comes from Dracogyra subfuscus, assembly GCA_016106625.1. NCBI lineage: Eukaryota > Metazoa > Mollusca > Gastropoda > Neomphalida > Peltospiridae > Dracogyra > Dracogyra subfuscus. The sequence continues at coordinate 16,664 of JAECMU010109126.1, forward strand.
ACTGTTGATAACACCTCCACAGATACTGACTGTATGGTGTTCTGATGAGTGTTTTGTGCTATTCCAATCTCAGGCAGACCCATCACTCAAAGACATTCATTTTCTGTGAGGCATGACATTACGCTGATGACAATCAGAAGATACCAACAAACTGTCTTTCTGAGTAATGAGAATCCAGACAATTCTTATACGGTCCAGTTATGTCAAAACAGGAGTAAGGAATAGGCATAAGCATTTCATCTCAGGTGAGTGGACGGGATGTAGCCCAGTGGTAAAGTACTCGCTTGATGAGCAATCAGTCTAGGATCAATCCCCATTGCTAGGGCCATTGGGTTATTTCTTGTTCCAGCCAGTGCACCACAAATGATATGTCAAAGGTCATGGTATGAGCTATCCTATCAGTGGAATGGTGCATATAAAAGATCCCTTGCTACTAATGGAACAATGCTATTTCACATCCAATAACCAATGATTAATAAATCAATGTGCTCTAGTGGTGTCATTAAACAAAAACACCTTTTAACTCAGGTGAATGCTCTAAAATCTGTACCTTATATAGTGTGAACAAGTTTTTCATCAAATGTATTCCTTTTTACGAGTTCCTATCATAGAATTTATCGCTTCTGTTGTGCATCTGGATCACATCGGAAGTACATAAACTGCTTTTTTTCATCTACTTTAATGAATAAAAGTACTTTGTTTTATTACTTTTCTTCATCCAAAACAAGATATACCAATCTCATGCAAATGCATATCATGTCTTGAAGAAATTTACTACTCTGTCTCTCTCTGTCTCTCTCCTCTCTCTCTCTCTCTTAGTCTCTCTCTCTCTCTATCACTGTCTCTCTCTCTCTTTCTCTCTCTCTCGGTTTCTGTGTCTCTATCTGTGTGTATCTCTCTCTCTCTCTCTCTCTCTCTCT
>JAECMU010109170.1:0-15394 GCA_016106625.1 Dracogyra subfuscus
ATGTGCGTTGTGTTATTGTAAATATCATCTATATAGCATACCACTACATGTCTTCCCAGTCCAGTTTAGTTTACATCCTCCCATACAATTTCCAGTTACATAGTCACATGGTCCATTCTGACAGTGACAGAACTGGCTGCAGTCAACACCGAAAGTTCCAGCATCACAGACTAAAATGCATAATTAGATCTTGATATTTATAATAAGCCATGTGAATGAAGGCACCATGTAGTACTCCAGGTACAGAACTGTAAACAAATCTATGTATTGATCATTGTTATATTGATTGCGATTCTTAGCAATGATTTTGTATTTAATTTAAATACATTTTGTCAAAACGTGTGCATTGAGTTGTTTAGAATTTGTATTTACCAATAAGAATTTTAATTATCACTTTCAAAACGAACAAAGCAAATGAAAAGTCACAATAATCATGTTACAATGAATCAATGGATGTTTAATGACACTCCAGCACACACAATGCCTTGGCTATTGTCTATCAAAAAATATAAGCCATAAATGCAAAACAATGGAACACATTTAATATGTTTATTATGAGTAGTAAACAAATGTGTTCTCTTTTTAAGGGATGTTATCAGCAATCCCCTCTAAGATATGGATATGACATATCTGAGTTACGAAAACCTATGTACATATCCCGTGCATTAAGACCGCTCAGAAGGGGATATTTTTGCCTTGACAATAAATTCAAAATAGTATAAAATAACCGAAACTCAGTTTTAAAACCAGTATAATGAGATAAATAACTTTCGTTTTAGAGTCTGGTTAAAATAGACCCAACATTTGAAATGTTGTTTTTCAACACAGTTTCTACGAGAATTTGGTGACGTGTCGTAAGCACCTTGTCAAAAGTGTCTACTGGTTCTTTACTTAAATTGAGATGAACATGAAACATTTTTTTCAGATTAGGGAATGGTTGAATGATTTTAAGCAAACTGGTATATGCACTTATAATGTATCAGATTTTGTTTTTATCATGAGGAATCGATTGACTTACCCCTGGCGAAACAATGCACCTGCAATTTAATTCATAAATAATCTAGTAGTTTTAAAACGAATCCCTTAGTTTCGACCATAAACAGAGTTAGTGTGGGTTTTTTCTTCTGTTAATAACAGCTTATTGTGGGGCCATAATATATTGTGAATTAATAATTTGGTATGATTTGTGTATCAGTGTAGAAAACTAAATATTTAGATACGTCATTATTCTCTAATCAGGGAACAAATTTCTACTGTGTTAACGTTTTGCTTCTGCTTCTGCTTCTTCTTCAGCTTTCAGTTGGTTGCATTATATCCTTTGTCCCGTAATAGTCACAAAAAAGGCTGTCAGACATATATATATATATCTTTTGCAGAGCCTCACAACTTGACATCCATCGTAATACTCACAAGCCAGATTTGTCACCTCTCTCTATTATAGAGTGGACAGGACTGCAGGCAGTTTTGTGGTGTTTGGTCATCTTTTCCAATCTTTTCCACAATCACAGAGAACTGATGCATTCCAATCCGTTAGGTCTGCAGTACCCTGTCCTCAGGTGAAAAATTGTTATTTGCTCATGGCGAGACAGTTGGTGGAGAGGATCTTGATGTAGATTGTATCTGCTAAGGAAGGACGGTGGATTTGTGCCTGTTGTTGATCAGAGTTCTGGTTTCTCTGTAAAGTAGATCTGAGAGGGGCTGATCTTATTTTGCTTCCCTCTATTGCCAAAAGATTGGTGATTTCATTACCCGCTATGCCTGTGTATGCAGGGACCCACTGCAGAACAGTCTTTGTTGATTGGGCCAGTTCACTTAGTTGTCCACTAGTCTTTTCTGTGAGATGTCAATTGTTTTCAGAGGTTAGGGCCTGCAATGCTTTCTTGGGTTTGTTCCCACAGTTTCAGTCTCTGCAGTGTTGTATAGTGCCAGAAGTTCAGCTTTATAGTTGCAGCACATACTTCCACCTGGTTTTGTCTGAGAAACACGAGGCAATCCTGGTCTCTTGATGTAGACGCCACATTCTCCATTTCATGTGGCATTTTCTGCAGATCTATCCATGAAGATGTGGGTCCACGTTGTTGCATTGTGGAGTTTGTCTATCTCCTCCATAGTTAGAACCTTCTGCACAATGTCACTCTGGTCTTTCTTCACCGTGATGCCAGGGAGGGAGGTCCTGACCTCCTCATGCAGAGTGTCTTGGAGCCAGGTGCTTGGTTTAAGTCTTTCGCATAGCTTTGGATGGCTGTCAAAATGTCAGCTTGTCTTCGTTGGTACTCTTTGACCAGGTGGTTTAGGCTTTTTGGGGTTGAGCCTGTTTTTGGTGAGGTCCTAAAGCCTATCGTACAGTGGATGGTCTGGCTGCCTCTTCATCTTTTCGGCTTGGGTGAGAAGCTTTGCCTGTCTTCTGCTCTTAAGAGACTCAACCCCAGTTGTTGTTTTTTTCATCGTGATAATAAGAGTACTTTTCATGTTTTGAAACCAACATTTTGGACACGGTCCAGATTGTTTGTGTTATCATTGCGCTGGCTCCGTATTCCAATGTTGGTCAGACTGCTTCTGTGTACACAGTCTTGAGTATCTGAGAGTTATCTCCCGAGTTTGTTCCCGATAGATTTTTTCAGCTTCCTGATTCCTTTTTCTACTATTTCTTTGATTTGTTTCACTCCTGCAAAAATACATGTTTCCACTTGGTGTAAAGTTCTGTCGCCGAACTTGAGGGTGATATTTTCCTTGGCGGTTGTGTGTGTGAGAAAGAGAGAGAGAGAGAGAGAGAGAGAGAGAGAGAGAGAGAGAGAGAGAGAGAGAGAGAGAGAGAGAGAGAGAGAGAGAGAGAGAGAGAGAGAGAGAGAGAGAAGATTGTTGCCCGTGTCTTCATTTCGCTAATCTGAAGATCCCAGTCATCTGTCCACTGGTGTATACTTCTGATAGCACTTCCTCCGTGTTGTTCTTCCACCTGGTGTCGAGTGATCTTGGTTACATCGTCTGTTGCAATGAGAAGATCTGAACAGCTCGCTGTTCGCCATGCTCTTGAATAGTTTGTGTGGTGGTCATCAAGACGGTTCATGGGTATGGTTGGTTATGATCCAGTCCTCCACTTCTAAGCTTCTGCTAAACTGGGCAGAAATATTTTCAGAAACGTTTGGGTATTGCTTGGAATGAGGAAGTTACCTTGCCTAAAGCACAACATGTTCTCGTGGCAAGTTTAAACATATCGAAGTAAAAATTTTTTGAGGCTGGCGACTATCAAGATACTAGTTAAACCTATATCAACTACAGTTAATGGAAAAGCTGCTGGAATGACAGGAGCGACTTTGGTGTGTGTGTAAGTTGTGTCAACCTACGTGGTTAAAGAGGTTATGGCTCGACCAAATGTAACCTACTGAGAGTCTATGACTTTACAAGTCACAGTAATATAAGCATCTTTGCAGGATGATTTTGCTAAGCAGAGAAAAAATGATCCCTGAGATATATTTATATTTTGAATTTTAAAGAAAAATATCGGCAAAATGTGTCTTTGAATCTGACAAAAACGGAATACATGATCAAAGCTGTAGCTTTGAACTCTGTTGTGGTGATAAAAATAAACTATATACAGCTTAATTATTGTAATTAATGTTGACGCACACGCGCACACACACATACACACACACACACATACACACACACAAACACAAAGAAACACACACACACACACACACACACACACACACACACACTTAATGATAGTAAGTATAAAAATGAGTCATACCAATCACTTCGACTTCACAGAAGTCCATTACTCTATCACCTGTACTTCTGAAGAGTGTGATGTATCTAGCAGTGTCATCGCAGGTCATGGTTGTTATATTCGGGCTACTGGCAGATGTGGTCCCACACAAATGTCCTGTGTTAATTTGGTTCGCTCTGGTGGAACTGTATACCTGTACACCTGGTTTACGACCTAGGTCTGTACAAATAAATATAAATTACAATTCCTTACAAGAGGAACAGAAAGTACTCACTCGTTTGAGTGATTTCGTTTCGATATGTCATTGATAAAGGATAATATTAAACCCGCTGCCGTCGCATAAGCTACTCATACCATGAAAGCAGCAACGGTCTTTTAAGTGTGATTTCACATAAACAAGATAATACATACCTTATATATCCCAGTCGTGGGGCACTGGTTGCGACGGGAAAAAATCCGAGTTCAGTGAGAGGGGAAAAGCAAACATGGGAATTATTAATTAGTGATTCCAAACCATTTACGTACTTCAAGTGTTTTATTATTTAAGAAACAACAACATGTAAGTCATGTCAGACAAATTTGTTTGTTTTATATAATGACACGTCATGAGCACATTGCTTCATTAATCATCGGCTAATGGGTGTCCAACATTTGGTAATTGTTTACTTGTAGCTATTTTCATGTTATCAACAAAGGATATTATATGTGCATATTGTGCAAATACGGAATAACAAAGACCACGAACCTACATATACCAGTCGTATATCAGTGGTCAGACGGGGAAAAAACAATCTAAGAATGGGACCACTTAAGTGGTTCGATCCTACGACGCAAGCACCCCACGCAAGCACTTTACCGACTGAGCTATCATGTCATATCGGAAAGTTAATACAAGATGTATAAAAAGGAGAAAAACAGATACAGCGACATCTGGCTCTGACATGTCTGACCGGCTATGGTGGCGTCGTGGTTAGGCCATCGGTCTACAAGCTGGTAGGTATTAGGTTCGGATCCCAGTCGAGACATGGGATTTGTAATCCAGATGCCGACTCCAAACCCTGAGTGAGTGTTCCGCAAGGCTCAATGGGTAGGTGTAAACCGCTTGCACCGACCAGTGATCTATAATTGGTTCAACAAAGGCCATGGTTTGTGCTATTCTGCCTTTGGGAAGCGCAAATAAAATATTCCTTGCCGCCAATCGGAAAGAGTAGCCCATGAAGTGATGACAGCGGGTTTCCTCTCAAAATCTGTGTGGTCCTTAACCATATGTCTAACGCCATATAACCGTAAATAAAATGTGTTGAGTGCGTCGTTAAATAAAACATTTCTTTATTTCTTTCTTTCTTTCCGACATGTCTGATGATCTAACTCAAACGTTCAGTAATTGCAGCGATAGGCTATCAGTTATGTCAAGGTAACTTGGTGTGTCATGCACTACTCGAAACAAGTTAAGGGTACATAAATATGTTTTATAAACAGGAAGGAAGTGGTTTATTTAACGACGTCATGAATACATTTTATTTACGGTTATATGGCGTCGAACATATGGTTAAGGTCCACACAGATATTGATTGAAGAAACCCGGTGTCGCCACTTCATGGCCTACTCTAGCAGCAAGATATATTTTTATATGCACCATCCTATAGTCAGGATAGCACATTCCAAGGTGTTTGACGTACCAGTCGTGGTGCACTGGCTGAAGCGAGAAATAGCCCACTGGGCCCAGTGACGCCGCTCGATCACAAACCGACCGCGCATCAATCGAGCGCTTTACCACTAGGCAACGTCTCGCCCCCGTTTTATAAACAAGTGCATTTAACCCTTATGCCATCATGTTAGCCAAAGTGCAACTTTCTTTTGTGAAATTGCATCTTGGATCCAAACAAGAGGCTTACCCATATATTCTAATGGCATATTAGTACTTAAAACAAGTTAAGGGTAAATAAATAATTTTATATGCAAGTGCATTTGACATTAATGTCATTATACTGAACGTAAAAAATTGTTTTGGCCAAGTACAACGTTTCTTTATGAATTTCCATATTTGAGCCAGGCAAAAGGCTTACCCATAATTTCTGATGTCATGTTACTACGAAACATAACGAATTTCAAACTCGTACCAATCTACGTACCAGAAACAATTGTATGTGAAGTTCATGTTAATCAAAATTAACCATTTACACAACGAATATTGCTGCGTGTATTCAATAAAACATGAAACCCTTTTTCGACATTTGTAGTAACTTATCTAAACAATCTTTACCACAGATATAGACACTCGCGTGTTAGGCGCAAAGTATTCAATACCACATCAGTTAACATTCTGTTGCGTTTGGTTACAATGGTATTGTTATGAAATGTACACGTACAATATATTTACTCACTCTTAAAATTTGTTTTGAATGCTATAATTTGTGTTTATTGAAAGGCTCTGTTGGTCGAAACATTTTCACAATGGCAGGAATCCCACATTAGTATCTTTCAAGTATTTTATTTTTGGCATACTATTCACATTTATTTAATTTTAACTAGTGTACCACATGTACGCTTGATGAATAATTATTCAATAAAAATAACTCTCGCAAAATAAATATTTGTATTATACATTTTTAGGAAGTGAATGCTGGTAGCAAAGCGTGTTCTTTTCCTACGCTTCTGAAATTGTTGACAATTGTAAACGATTCGTTTGTTTTAACTCTCTTAACTTGGATGGGTGGGGGAGGGTGAAACGGATAAGAAACACACATGTAAATAATTATTAATAATGTTATACCGGATGTTGTCGGTGCACCTTTCATAAATGCTGTCATGGTCATTTTATTGTTTATATACATTTTGAAATTGTAGGACAAATATGGATTGAATAGGCATGCTACCGGTTATTTCATTACTGTGGAATTTTAGCATATACTTACTGTCAGTGCGGAAGTGAATAACTACATCGTGTATGTAGTAGTCTCTCCTTAAATCAACTTTCCACCAGGTGTTTGTCTGGCCGCCTCCAGTTATAATACATTTTCATTACTGTGGAAATTATAACATATACTTACAGTCAGTGCGGAAGTGAATAACTACATCGTGTATGTAGTAGTCTCTCTGTAAATCTACTTCCCACCAGGTGTTTGTCTGGCCGCCTCTAGTTAAAATACAATTTGCTGCATAGGTTCCTTGTTCAAGCCTTCCATCTACCGCAAGACGCGGACTTTGCGATTCGAAGCCAGTATAGAATGAACTCTGGTAGGCAGTTTTTCCCAGAGCTATATGTCCTGAAATATTAATTAACTTTTGTTATTTTATTGCAAAAAGTCTGTACAAACTGAGAAAATTATTATATTAAGAACCATCCATTTTTGACAATATTAATAAAATAGTTTAAATGACAAATGTGATGTCTAAAAAGATGAACAATATGTATCAAGTATAATATTGTTAGGTGTTTTGGTGTTTATACAATAAGAAAAAACATCATTTGAAAACTAAAATGGCATGAAACAAAGTAGTACACATAGGTGTTAGCATATTTTAATAAGTTATAATTGTATATATATTTTTTTCATTTTAAGTATTTAAGTAACTAATGTTCTATTTCAGGCTGTTTGCTTATAAAGTATACATTACGGATGTATAAAGAAGTATCCCAAGTAATTAATATTTCTTGTGGCAGGCTATTCCTATATTTTAATAGATTTCGTTGTTTAAGTGTAATCAGTATGGACTGAAGCCTAACCTGATGAGTACTCACGGTACAGCAGTGTGTGTGTTGTTCATCCTGTAGCTCACTTGTATTGATCTATTTCTATTATTTTCATTAGCTAACTCATAACACTGGAATTGCACAAGCTTGCATGTTTTTCTCACTGACTTGGGACACACCTTTTCTTGACAGTCAAGGCAGAGACAAACTAGATGCAGGTTGGTAACAATTTAATTTAAATACTTAATTATACAAATAATATGTTGACTTTAATGTAAATCTGAATAAATAAATATAAATAGGTTAGTGAAATATTAGATTATATTGCTTTGGTAATGAGTATAGCTGGAGTTCCGTGTGTGTTTTGTATAACCCAATTGTTATTGATATGCTATTTTTACTTGGTTATTTGCAACTGAGCTATGTGTATATATCAGGTCTTTATTTGTACACGTTGTTTAAGGCCTACTGTAGTAAAACATTATTGCAGAGTGAAGTTATTTAATGACATGCATTATACCCTAGTAAATTATGTAGTATTTGCTCTGTACAGGTTTTGGTAAACAGTTGGGATCACTCACGTCAGTTTATATCACACCCCCGTTTTATCCACAGGGTATGTTTAAGTAATGTTAAGTACTATAATAATATATTTTATATCTCAAATAGTTTAATTATAAATATTGAGGTAAATATTAAACATCATAATTATAAATATTAATAAGTTGTATAAATAGTTTAAAGAGGATCACTGAAGTAACTGAATAGTAAATGAATTGATAACAGGAATGTATTAAGCTTACCAATAATCGTTGTTCTCGCTGCATTTCTTTTTCTAATTTCAGTTCTAATTCTCTTTCTTCCTTCTTTTCTTTTTGTATTCTTAATTCTAATTCTGTTTCTTTCATTTCTTTTTCTAATTGTTTTCCTTTCATTTCTTTCATTTCTTTTTTCTAATTTCAGTTCTAATTATTTTTCTTTAAACTTTAGCTCCATTTCTTTCAGTTTTAAATCTGTAACATTTTCACTTTCAACAATCAAATCCAAAAATGTTTCATCAAATATTTATTTCTCCACTAAACACTCAATCACAATATTTTTAAGCTCCTGTTTTCTCACTGTCGATTCAACTCCTAGTTCAAAATGCCTGGCAAGTAGCATTAACTCTGATCTTTTCAACTTTTCAAACTCACTAACCACAGGTTTTTTCAAAAATATTTCTACTTCAAAAACCATTTGCTGGCTTCACTTTACAAAAATACAAGTGTATATAAATTGTTATTTTAATTTGCCAAAAGTGTTCTAAATCTGCGGACGAGCCCCCAATTTATGTTACTGTATGGTAGAAATAACCTTTTATTTACGTGAAGCCAACATATAAAGAACACTGTATTATATTTAACAATTTAATAAAATAATTAAATATAAGTTACAGTTACAAGTCAGTATATATGATAAGTAAATTACAACTAATGACAATAATCAGATTCTTATCAATCTTACTAAATGTCACTGAATCAGTCCACGAAATGTCGGTCTCCGATGTAATGTCGATCTCCGATGTATTCTCAATGATCGGTTGTTGTCGTTGTCTTCGGTCTTGGGCAGATGTAATTGTGAATAGAATGAGGCGTTTGCACAGAACTCAGATGTAAAACGGCACGTGGCTATGTTGTTCGTAAATAAGAAAATTCGCCTGTCTTTGAACATGCACAAAAGTGTTTTTATACCATTTGTCACCTGCCAGACGCCTCTGGAAACTTCCAGAATGCACTAGATGTAAACAAGTTTCTCTGACGTCATTTAAAATATGACGTCATACCAAATACTCATACTATTATTAAAGGGTCAATGTCTACATTTTATAAACTTAAAATGTACATCTATAACAATATATACATACCGTATATATTAGTATTAACGTCTGTCATGAACTAATTTCATTTAATATATGAAGGGGTCACAGCCAAAACAACCTAAGTGCCACATAGGTTGTTATGGAAGTAATATAGCAAAATGGAGTTTTATAAATGGTCCATACAATGAAGTAGGTTTAATTACCATCAGCGCCCTCTGTGAACAAGAAATTACACCTCAAAATCCGTCTCTCAATTCCAAAAAGACCTATGTGCCACTTGGGTTGTTTTGGCTCCAAGATCATTAAATATAGGTTGTTTTGGTTCCAAGCTCTCTAGAATTGGAGGAGAAAAAGTGCCACCGAGCAGAAAATGGTGCAAGGAAAACGAAGGAGGCATTGTGATATTTTCAGGTAAATAAAGGGTTTTAGGCAGATATTGATTATTGAACGCTTGTCACGAGGTTATTTTAGATAGCAAACAACATTAAGATGGTCTTTATTTGTGTTAATGAACAAGGATTGACTTGGAAATCCATGATGACCAATTTAGGAACATAGGCTGTTTTGGCCCTCAATACATAACTGTACAAAATTGCATGGCGGCATGGTGCATTTTCAAGTGTAGTGCCATGGTTGGGTTCGAACTAAACAGATAACTTTTCTTAGAATATTCTTGGTTGGTAGAACTGCAAAATGTTTCACCTCAAAGTGCAGCCACTGGTTGACAAACAGAATCGATGATAATAATTCAGTTCTATTGCATTCAATATCTTTAAGTGGCGAGATCTAGCTCAGTCGGGAAAGCGCTTGCTCGAGGTGATTCCGTCAAAGAATCGAATCCGCTCGGTGGACCCAATTCTCTGATTGGGTTTTTTGCGTTCCAACCAGTGCACAACGACTGGTATATCAAAGGTTGTGGTATGTACTGTCCTGTCTAAGTGAAAGTGCATATAAAAGATCCCTTGCTATATAAGAAAAATGTAGCAGGTTTTCTCTACGTATCACAATTATCATATGTTTGACGTCTAATAGCCGATGATTAATAAATCAGTGTGCTCTAATGGTGGCGTTAAACAAAACAAAATTTAGTCAATATCTTTACTGATCATATTTAAAAGTTTAAAGCTTCTGAGGGGAAAAGAGAATTGAATAAGCCGCCATCAGTAAAGACGCAACAGATGTGTTTTCCTTTGATTACCAGGCCAATTTAATGATACCAAATATTACACACGGTGAAGTCTACTACAGCAGTCAGCTGAATATGTTTAATTTCGGTGTCCATGACCATGTGTCTGAGGAAGCATACATGCTGTTATACAACGAGACTGTCGCGCAGAAAGGAGGATCCGATGTTGCATGGTAGCGGCATTACAGGAACTTACTGCCAGTCAAATGTATGAAAGAATTGATCATAAGATTCTGGTTCGAGGCTATACACGTTTAGCTAATGACCGAGATTTTGGACTGATCAAGACAAGGACGAATATCGAAACTATCATAACGCCAGCTGACATAGCTGCTGTAGTTGCCAGTGCAAGATCCCAACCCAGTCCGTTCATACCCATTGAAATGGTGCAGGAAGATTTCTTAGATTATAAACAAATTTCCACAAAGAACATCCGAACTACACTGAAAGATCAGTATAGTGAAAATACACAGTTTCGAAAGGTTTGTTGGTTCAATTACGGTAGCAGCGAAGAGAAGGACTGGGAAACAGGTGATACGCAGCTAGTGGAACATCCTGATGAAGTCTGGTGTCGCTACAGTTTGGATGACATAGAACACTGGAAGAAGGCCAAGATACTGAAAAGGGGAGCGATTCAGAATGTCACTCCACAGAAGAAATACACTGGTCCAATTCCTCTTAAACTACTGAAGTGGAAGGATATTATGACACTAGTTGAATACATCCCTGATAAGGACCAAAAAGCTTCTACAAGAATTTGTCACATGAGAATGAACACCGAGCAGAGCCTGATGATTCAGAATACTTTTACTTTTACTTTTTTGTTTAACGTGCACATTCAGAGCAAGTTGTTATAGCACACGCCTGTCTTGGGCACACACCTCAGCTATCTGAGCTGTCTGTCCAGGACAGAATAGAAATTAGTGGTTAGTTGTTATTGTTAGTGAAAGAGAAAATAGGGTGTAGCGGCCATACACCTACCCAATGAGTCCTTAAAAACTCGCTCTGGGTGGGAGCCGGTACCGGGCTGCGAACCTAGTACCTACCAGCCTGTTGTCCGGCGACTTAACCGCTAGGCCACCGAGGCCGGTTTTCAGAATACTGCGATGACAGTGATTAAATACCGTCATTCATGTTGATATTGACAATGAACAAAGATATAGTCACTTGAATTTGTTGCTGTTCAGAATGTTTGATACACGGATTCGGATATAATTTTGCCACAGGCCACTTTAGAAAAACCTTTTTCTTAATTTACGGTTTGCCTCTTTTAAACATTTGACCCACCAGACTCTGACCTGGATACGTCCTGGTAGTTGTTCATCAGTTTTTTTTCTTTTCACTTTTTGCTGTTTAAATGTTTCATGTTCATGTTTTCTCTCCGTTAAAATATGTTAGGTTTTTTTAAAGATCTACAATGATTTTCACTCATTCAATGCCACTAGAGAACTACTCTAACTGAATTAAAAATGTTCTAATATGTTAGGCATATCTTTCAGATGGAAGGTTGAACAATGTTGATTAATATAATAAAAAATTTCATCATTTGTTTGGTTAATAGTGGTCTTGTTGTAGTTGTTCTGTTTTCCACTTGGGTTGTTTTGCCTCTCAGTGCGCTGTACCTAGGCCATTTTGGCTCAGAGTCTGCTGCAATTAGGCTGTTTTGGCACCAAGCTGTATAGCTGATTATGAACAAATGTTCATAAAAAATTAATCCTTATACTTTTTTCAACAAAATTGTTTTTTAATTAACATTACACCACAACAGTTAACTAATTTAAACTAAATTTATGGACATTTTTCATGGGAATGCAATTTTTGACATGTTTTCACTTTACTAAAAACTATCAAAAGTCACATAGGTTGTTCTGGCTGTGACCCCTTCATATAAGCAATATCACCAACGATTTTATATGCAAGGGTTCTTTCCCTTTTTAGGTTGTTTTTATTATTCAGTGTTGAGCAATGTAAGGTTTTATATATGTATTTGATTTTTAGGATTTAGAATGTAATGACAAATATTATATTGTACTATATTTTTTACAGGGTGTCTATTCAACCATTAGTTGTGTGGACGTTAACTGAACTGCTACACAAATAAACACGCGTCGGAAACAGTAGAGTGAAACTTCTCTAAACCGGGCCTCAGGTAAGCCAGAATTCTCTCAAAACTGAATTTGTTTCACAGTCCCGTATAATACGCAGCTTTAATAACTGAAATTAATCCCTGAAAACCGGAAACCCCTCTACTCTGAATACCGAAACGATTAGCCGGTCCCGTTGTGTTTATTTAATAGAAAGTTTAACTCTGAAAACCGAACCGGCCCCGATCGTGCAGTGGTTAAGCCATCTGTCTTATAGCTGGTAGGTACCAGTACGGTTTGCGTCCTGGTAGCGAATTAAAAATATGAGGTACTTTCGACAACAGTACTAGTACATGTACATTTAATTAAGAAGTTATTACAGAGTTAGTACTGTTCCACTCTCCCCATTTACATATAGATCAGGACACAGTTATGACAGAATCTGCCGGCGGATCAACGACTCTGTCCAATATGTGATAACCAATCGGTTGAGGATGAAATTCATGTTTTGTTTTAAAATTAAATTGTCCGTTATATGAGGATCTTCGTTTTATTTTGTTACAACATGTTCTGTTATGGTGTAAGAATGTATGTTGTTATCTGATTTAGAAAGGTTATGTATTTTAATGTCAAAGCCTAACCTCGCATCTGTAACTGACAAAACCGGGTGGGGTCTTACTGGGTGTTTTTATATACACAATAGTGTTATTATTATTATTATTTTAATTGCACATAGTTGTATTATTTAATTACAATCTCTCATAATTCCATAAGGAATGGCTTATATACTTTTATGCTTGTTTGACGTACATAGGATGAGACGTTAATACATTATCTGTTGATTTGTTTGTCTCTGTAATATCTTGTTGCATTAAACCTTAAATTATAATACCCTATTATCAGTACGACTCCAACAGATCAAACCCGTAAGAATGCTATGTGCTATGAACTACACAAGTCATATATTTATTAATTTGTTTATTTATTTTACAGTTTGAAGTTTTACATACATATATGTACATGACATTACTAATGCTTCAACTCTCAATTCAATTAGTTTTCTGTCATAAAACTAATTATAACATCATGCAATTACTTTTCAACTACTGTACTATTCCTCAAATGTTTGTCAGATATAAGTCGAGCTGAATAGGTAATATATATATACCGGCCTCGATGGCATCGTGGTTAGGCAATCGGTATAAAGGCTGGTAGGTACTGGGTTCGTATCCCAGTCGAGGAATGGAATTTTTAATCCAGATACCGACTCCAAACCCTGAGTAAGTGCTCCGCAAGGCTCAATGGGTAGGTGTAAACCACTTGCACCTACCAGTGATCCATAACTGGTTCAACAAAGGTCATGGTTTGTGCTATCCTGCCTGTGGGAAGCGCAAATAAAAGATACCTTGCTGCTAATCGACATAAGAGTAGCCCATGAAGTGGCGGCAGCGGGTTTCCTCTCAAAATCTGTGTGGTCCTTAACCATATGTCTGACGACATATAACCGTAAATAAAATGTGTTGAGTGCGTCGTTAAATAAAACATTTCTTTTTCTTCTAGGTAATATATATGTGTATATGTGTATTAATGTATGTATGTGTATATGTACCGGTAACCAGTGAGGATTCAAGGGTGTCAGTCGATCAAATACCAGGGAACAGATTTTAGTTCGCTGACTGACATTTTTAAGAGGGCTATAATATTATGTTCTGTCTAGTTGATGATATATTTTCTATACCAATGGTCGTCATGTGTGCACACGAACCTTGTTTGGGTGCTAGACGTGCAAAGCTTGCTCTGCAGTATGCTACCAAGATTAAATCATTCTCAACACATCCTACACATGACACGGCGTTTGACAACATATATATGAAGTTGTTTGATTCAAGGCTATTCGTACATTTGGTCTTCGCGTTTTTTTAATCGTTTCCAACATTGATTTATCAGACACTTTGGACACTCCTTCCTATGTTGTGTTACCATCTTGGTATATTACACCACCTAACATTGTGCTTAATCTTGCGCATCTGAAGAAAGATCGTACAGATGCTATAGTTTATAAACACTTGTTCATGGAAATTCAAGTACCGTGAGTACATTCCAGTGTATACAGACGGGTCACTGGATTGGAATTCTATGGCCTGTGCTATAGATTTTCCATCAGACACAATACTTTTCATGAGACTGCCTGACTCAGCATCGATCTTTAGTGCTGAAGTTTGGGCAGTCATTAAAGCTTTAGATGAAATAAAAGATTCGACTGCATCCAAGGTTATTATTTTTACCGACTCACTTTCGTGTCTCCAAGCTTTACGACATATGAAGCTAGGTCATCTCTTAATTGGCTTGGTGTTACGAAAGTGTGTCTTTTTATCTATTGCCACTAAAGATGTTGTATTTTGTTGGGTGCCCAGCCATGTTGGCATCAGCCATACCATTGGTACAATCCAGCCAATCACAGACAATATTTTATATGTACCTTATCATGCACATTATATGCCTGCACTTGCACCATGCGCTGCCAATACAATGTTTTAGCAAAAGGTGAGTCACTTAGGTCAACTCCAGCTCCACCACAACCAGTTAGAAACAAGTAAGACGTCCTAGTTACCATTAGCAATACTATTAATTATATATTAGGGGGCGGGAATCAAAATGTCTTAATAGTAAATGTATGCAATTTGCCAATTAGTAGTCTGTCTGTCTTTGTTAATACAACCTACCTGTTAGAACATTTGTTTTCGTAGCAAAATTAAAACATTCTCGAGCAATCTGCTTTTTAACCAAAACTCACACAATAAGGGAGAAATCCTTTAAATTAGTTAGCTAGGCTAGTATTACCCCC